>JANWGL010002752.1:0-12423 GCA_025200755.1 Ceratobasidium sp. C01 | reverse complement strand
AAAGCATCAACGATTGTCATGAAATATGAGTCAAACAGAATCTAGGGTGCATAGGTGAAGTATTACTACAGGTCAATGAGCTTCACCAAGGCGTAATATGCATCATGGCATGCATGAAAGTACACGTTAAAAACGTCAAGCGGCAGTCCTACTGTTTACTGATCATTACATACAGGTCGCAGATATCCGGGAGGAAACTTAACCTTGAACTTGTCCGATCGCATCATTTGTCTCGGCCTGGACATGCCAAGAACGACGAAACGAAACGGACCGAACGGGACAGGCGGAGCTAACACGCCTGAAAGTGTCAACATCTTCGAAGGAGCAATCGAATATGTGTAAAACGTGCGGGTCTGATGAATGTGATCGAATTTCTTCAAGAGGGGGGTAAGAGTTGTTGGTTTGGGGGATAAGAAGATCATAAAACGGGTTGGATAGGATCACAGCCTGCGAAGAAATGCTTTTGAGTTCAGGCAGGGCGTGTTCCAAAAACCGAAGGGAGTAATAGGATAACGAATGCACGTGGGACCGTTTGATGAACTCGATGGACTCTCGTCTGAGGCTATCTGTCACCTCGGAATCAGAAAAGGGATGCAGACTCAAATGGAGTTTGCCGCGACCCGGCGTTAGCACAGAAAGGACCCTAGCCATTTCGTCAGCGGGCAGAGAGGACAGATGAAGGTTGAGGAGCTTGTCGAGTCGAATAGACGGGAGAGTTGCAACGGTATTCCCAGCGCTGTGTGTGAAGTCTATACCCCCTAGTAAAATATATTGAAGCTCCGGATTGGCTAGGAGGATTTGCTCCAGAGTATCCATAGCGATCTGTAAATGATATAAACGCAGGGTAACTAGATTTCGGCATATTGTCCAACCCCGGTTGATGGACACTGCAGAAAGATCAAGTAACCTGAGAGAGCAGAGTAAATCCGCCAGACGTTGCTTAGGCAAAGTTTCCTCTGGTAGAAAGAATTCTGCTTCGTGAGGAGTCGACGCTAGAGCAAGCTCAGTCAGGGTATGGGGCACACCATGCTGGTACCATGTCGATATCCAGTGCCCTATCATTTCTTCTGTCAAACATAAGTTCACGGATCGCAACCGGGTCAGCTGTGGGAGCACCGTGGCTAACGGGCGGTGAGGGTTTGACAACAACGAGATATCAAGAGGGTGATTGCGAGAACGCCCCAGCCACAGATCAATGAGATCAATGTCATCGTCATCAAAATAGTCAAAGTTGAAGTAGGACCAGAAGCGCGGAGTGTTGATTGCAATACGGCGCCAGTATGAACAAACACCAACAACAGCATTGGTCTGGCGTATCCACAGATCCTTAGGGTCGTGATGCTCCGCAGGTAGACATAAGTCAACGGAGAGTGTAAAGATACGGGCGAGTACTTCGGTGGGAAGCCTTGCGATTGGAGAGACGACCTTAGACGAGTTTTTAAGTTGTAACAACTTAGGCTTCAAGACGGCAAGCGAGCTTTGGTAAATGGCGAGCGACGGGACTTCATTGAGCGCTGCGTGGACATCAGGTCTCGGCGTGCTCCCCTCTCGCGAATGGAAGAACTGGGTGCAAGCGAGTTCAAACCGAGAGAAAGAATCCAAGTAAATCTGGAAAGCTATGGCGAGTGAAGCACGCGCGAGGTTCCACTGACGAAGCGCTTCGTCAATCGAATAATTGCCTGCCCCAGGATCAGCTACCAGTAATTGCTTAAATATGGAATGATTAAGCGAGATTGTATTCATTTTAATGTCGCAAAAGACCTACCTCCATTGCGAGATACACGAAAAGCGCGCTAGGCAAGTGGTGGTTGGTAACAAGTCGAAGCGTGGCTATCCAGATCCCCTCACGTGCGACTTCCCCACGATCTAAACGACACGTAGCGGCGCCAACTTGCCACGATTCTTAGATTCCGTACTCGACCATATATTCTGGAAGCTTCCAAAAACAGGATGAAGCCGCACGCCATTAACTGCTGGAGAAATTTATCTTTCAAGACATCATGTCACATACCATCGATAGTCACCTTTGTTAGCGCATACAGCTATGCATCTGGGCGGTGTCGAACAGGCACATCAACGGTTTTTATACAAATTCAATCCACTAGAATGCATACATGCTGCTTTACTACATGTCAATAAACTTCACTCGAAGGTAATAGACCACACGTAAGAAAATATTGTTTAACAACTTGCAAGAGGCAGTCCCCTCATTTTTAGATTCTCGCATACGATTCACTTCTATCCAAGGCTAGTCCGACCCAGAAGTTCTCCGTCGTAATCTTCGTCTCGACTGGGGTGTGCCTAACGATAACCAAACGAAACAGTACGAACGAAGCAAGCTGAACTGATACTCCTGAAGGTCTCGACATCCTCGAAAGAACAGTCAAATATGTGCAAGGTATTGGAGCCTGGTGAAGGCAACCGCATGCCCGCGGGAGTGGGTATAGTGTTGGCGCCAGTTCGGGGAACAAAAAGGCGATAAATCGCATGGGATAGAATGACGGCTTGGGGGGCAAGGGTTTGGAGTTCTGGTATGGCAGCTTTGGCGCCCTCTGATGCTTCAAAAGGATAGTAGGAGAGTGAACGAACATGGGACCGCTTGAAGAACTCGGCAGATTCACGCACTAGACTATCAGTCATGTCTGAATCGAAATCGAGGTGTAGTCTTAGATGGAGGTTACCGCGACCCGGCATTAGCATAGAAAGGACTTTGGCCATGTAGTCAGCTGCCAGATCTGAAAGCTCAAGATTACAAAGCTTGTTGAGCCGAATAGGCGTGAGAACCGTTGTTGTGGTCGTAGAAGTATTCAGGTAGCCAACAGAGTGTAATTTTAGATTTTGGAGCACCGGATTGGCTAGCAGAATTTGCCAGAGGGCGTCTATGGTAATTGGTGAAAAAGACAATTGTAAGGTGACAAGATTTCGGCATAAAATCAAGTCCCAGTTGGTGGACACTCGATAAAGTTCAAGCGAGGTGAGAGAATAGAGTAACTCTTCCAAACGATGCTTGGCTATAATCTGTTCTGGTGCAGGGAAATCCAGCTCGAGACCTGGTCGTAATGCAAGCGTAATCAAAGTACGAGGTACACCATGCTCGCACCATGTCGACACCCAGCGCCCTAACGTTGGGCCGTCTAAGTATAAGTTCACGGACCGTAAGTGGGTCAGTTGTGGGAGTACTGCGGTAAACACAACGTTGCGATGACGTTGAGACAAAGAAATATCAAGTGGGTGATTACACGAGCGCTCGAGCCATAGACGAGCGTGGTCAACGTGCTTGAAATTGTCAAAGTTCAAGTAAGACCAGATCTGGGGAGTGTCAATGGCAATACGGCGCCAATACGAGCAAACACCAGCGATAGTATTGGCCTGGCGTACCCAGAAACCCTGGCGATTTTCGTCCATATCTGGTTGACATAAGCGAACGGATAATGCAAATATCCGAGCTAATATTTCGGTGGGAAGCTTGACGATCGGAGAGGTAACCTTGGACATGTTTTTAAGTTGGAGAAGCTTGGACTTTGTTGCGGAGACCACGCTTTGGTACGAAGTAAGCGACAGGACCTCGTCGAGCGCCGTGTATATATCCGGTCTCGCGACACCCCCCTCTGCTGACTGGAAAAACTTGGCACAAGCGAATTCGAACCGAGAGAAGGAATCGATGTACGCTTGGAAAGCTGTAGGGAATGCAGCACGCGCCAGGTTCCATTGACGAAGCGATTCGTCGATCGTGTGATTGCCTGCTCCAGTATCTGCTACCGGTGGATGCTTAAACATGTAACCACTAAACGAGATAGACTTTATTGTGAAATATTCGCAAACTTACCTCCATTGCGAGATACACTTAGGCTGTGGTGGTAAGCGATCAATCATAGAAGGTGCGGCTGTACAGATCTTCTCACGTGCCATTTCCCCACGATCTAAACGACACGTAGCGGCGCCAGCTTGCCACATCTCTTAAGTTCCGTACTCGACCATAGCTGCTGGCACTACACATCCGGTCTCTCTCTTTATCCCCACTTCCTCCTCTACTTTCACTCCTCTTATTCCCTCGGTACCAGACACTCCACTATGGAGAACCAAAAAAATATCCCAAAGGAGCTGCTGGAAGTCGTCAATTTCTTGCGGAGCAGCAGCTCAGGCATGAAGACGCGCGTAGGCGCATTAGGAGGAAAGAGGCACGACTACTTTAAGGGTAAGGAAGTCAATTCTCATCCTATCGTTCTTGCTAGCTCACATACCATCGCTCCAGGCAAATCAGCCGTGAAAGCCGTCCTCTCACCCGCATACGCCAAACTCAAAAACGCACCAAAGGTCACAAACGAAACCGAAGCCGCCCAACTCCTCCACTCGATCATCCCCTTCACATACTTCCTCCGCGTCGACAGAGGCGACTCGACAGGCGGCTCCAAGTCTCCTAAGCTCATCCAAATCAACCCGATGCAGATGTTCGGTCCGGACGAGTACTACGTATGGCTGTACGAGGGCTCACAGCTTACGACGTATGTTGGCGGTGCGGTGATGGTCGCTATCATCTTTGCGGGCGTTTTATTCCCGCTTTGGCCGAGCTCGATGCGGTTGGGCGTGTGGTACTTGTCTATTGGTGTCCTGGGGCTTATTGGGTTATTCTTCGTCATTGCGATTCTGCGCTTGATTTTCTACGTGATTTCGGTCGTCGTTGCGAGCCCCGGTATTTGGGTGTTCCCTCAACTGTTCGCGGACGTCGGATTTGTGAGTTGTCTAATTCCTAATGCGTGCCGTAACCGTACTGACGTGGCGCTCCAGGTGGACTCGTTTATCCCTCTATGGGAGTGGGACCTTCCCAAGAAGAAGAAGGGCGGCAAGAAGTCAAAGGAGGGCAAGCGAGTCAAGGCTGAGGGCGCGAACGGTACTCCTGTAGTGATCGAGGAAGGACCAGCTATCATCTCGCCGTCGCCCGTGTCCAACCGATTGCCCTCTGCGCGCATTGAGGAGGTTCCTGACGCGGACGCGTAATTTAACAGTGGAGAGCGGGGGAGAGCAGTGTGGGGGAGGAGATGAATTGAGGAGAGCATAAAATCATAGACAGTCGTTCCATATTTCGTTTCGTTTCGACATCTGTACAGTAGTATTTCCCTATTTTATGCAACTGTATACGGCGTCATACTCTACCCCGCGTGATAAAATACCACAAAATTTAAATAACTTTATCGTTGTATGTGACGTAGACAAAGGTTACCTTTGTTGATGTACAAGGGTAACTCAACCCCTATGTGCAATTAACAATTTTACGCCCTTGCCGCCGGCATCATAACATCATCGCCATGCACACAGCCTCAACTCAGGGTCTCTCAACAACAGAAACAACAAAACAACCACTATTCATTTCAACCCCTATTTTACCCCCTCACTATCTCTTCGTGCTCGTAATAAAATAGAATTTCGCATAAAGGGCTCGGGCCGACTCGTGTTCATGCATGCATGCATATATGTACTTGGTACTACCGTACTTCAAGAAACGCGTCAAGAACCCAAGATCAAAGTTAAAAAGATGGAGAGATGTAACGAGCGTGAGGACAGAATCAACTAGGAATCTGTCATAAAAAAAAACCACGAAACCAGACAAAAAGGAAAGAGACGTAAAAAAGGAGAGTGGGCACGAAACTGTGCAAGACAGTTCGTTCAAACTAAAATCAAAACACTAGCGAAAAAAAGATTCTAGAAACCGTAACAAAGCGCGCGAGAACTGGGGATGGGGATGGGGACTGGGAAGATGCATGGGATATATGAATACACACTGCTTTGGCTTGCTCTGTCCGGGTGGTATAAACGACAAACACAACGACAAAGACACGATGCGAGATTAAGAACGGGGTAGGGTAACCGGGCGCCGGGCGAGGCGGGTAGGCAAGGGAGGCGAAGCGAAGGAACGAGACAGGCACCAAGGCTGTTCGTTCACGTTCGTTTATTGCGCCTTGGCTTGATCGGCCTCGACCCTGCCGGTAGACGGCTCCTCTTTCTCCGTCTCGACCGGCTCTTTACCCTTGCCCTTGTCCTCCTTGGGCATAAACTTCTCTCCGCCCTCTCCCCCTCGCATAACGGCTTTCAAAAATGAGAAAAAGCGCTCGCCGTATTCGTGTGATGGGACCGGACTGATCTTGTGCTGTTAAAAACAAAAGCGATTTGCGTTAGATCTCGGGCATACGTAAAATACCGAGTTGGAACGGAGCGCGAACAAACACGAGGTAGATGATGGGTGGGAAAAGATACGGGATGGGATGAACGTACCCGATCAGCGCTCAAGCCTTTCCACATCCTCTCCAGCTTTTTCTTCGTATTCCACGGCGTAAGGATATCGATCACGCCCAAATAATATACCGTCCCCAAACTCGAGCCGTCCTCGGCAGTAGCCCTATACCCCCCATCGTCCGCGTAGAAAATAAATCGCGCTTGTTCCTCAGGATGCGTGTCGGGCAAATCCACAGCGTGAGTCGTGGCAGTTCGGACTTCGTATTTAGGCTTTCGGGCGCTAGATGGTTGTCGACGAGGCGTAGGCGAGAACACTTTAAGCGTGTTTTTGCGAAGGTTGTCTCTATTCCCGCGTTGGACGTTATGCACACCAACCAGTAGAGAGTAATCCATCACTTGAACGGCTTGGAGGAAAGTCTTGTCCCGTTCGAGCTGCGCTTCCAAAAACGCCCGTTTCTCAGGTCCGAATTCGAGTCGCTTATGCCGGCGAATCCAGTTAACATCCTTCAGCACCGCCCTAGGATTTTCGCGCGCTTTGGCTTCGTCGTATTCTCGTCCCACAGTACTGCCTTTGAGATCGTATGTTTCGTGGATGTCGAGATGGGCGGGGAAGAGGTTGTTCATCACTACGAAATGGATCTTGCGGCCGTGCGGGAGTTTGACGCGGTGTAGGCCGTAGAAGCGGGACAGAAGGGTGTGCGGGTTGGCGGATACGTGGGCATGGTATTCTGGGAGGATGCGCCGGAGGAACTTGTGTTCGGCGTGGTGGATCGTTTTGATGATGAACCGGTAGTCTCGAGAATAATAAAAGAACGATCCGGACTTTCCGGGTGAACCAAGCTCGGAGAGGATATATTTTTCGGTAAGGGAGACGAGGTAATCCGCCGGGTCGAGCGCAAAGTGTTCTTCCCGTAATGAGCGGAACACCCATGGCGCGTAGTCTTTGAATTTAAAGTCGTATTTCGCCGAGGGAGTGAGTTCGTTTCCGATCATATCGAACGAGAACTTGTGCGCGGCCGAAAAGTCTTCATCCGTTAATGGGCGCTTGACTTTTGCTTGACAACGCGAGACCTGGGGGTGGGAACGCACGTGAGCATGATGGTTGGTGGCTGGACGAGCCGAAATGAACAAGGAGGACTTACGCCGATGCGGATACCCGTGAGCATGTTGTACATGAGCACATAGTTCGCGTGGTCTTCGCCAATCAAGTTTCCGACTAGGACTTTGTCTGAGACGAGAGGAGGTTCGTCGCCGCCCTTTGAGCGCTTCGAGTGTCGCGCGCGCCGGATTTGCTCGGCCTCTTTGAGGATGTCGGAGTGGAGGTCTTGACCTATGATGGTTTGACTGCGGGTGCGAGCGTGACCGAGGGTAGGACCGCCGGATTGGGAGTGCGAGTGTTGCATTTTGCGGGCGGCGCGGGGGGTGGAGGTCGCAGCGAGGGCTCCGGTGGTGTTTCGTCGAGTGGGCGTGGGCGCAGAAGGGCCTGCGCGAGTTGGAGGGTGGAGGAGACCATCTTTGCCTTGTTGTTGTTGTTCGCGGGAAGATTGATCGTCGTCCGCACCAAACGAAACTGTGCTCGGCGCACGTTGTTGTGGCGAGACGTGCAGCTTGGCTTCCGGCGATTCGGAGCGCGGTAGGGCAGTGAGAGCGCCGACGACGTCTGCCTGAGATGGTTCCTCCATCTCGCTTGGGAGCATTTCTTCAGAGGCGGGAGGAGAAGGAGGTGGGGAAAATGCAGGACCAGATGGGTATAGTTGTTTCAACGTCTTCTTGACGGTGCCAGATGCGTCTGTTAGCACTACGCTCGTTGGGCTTGTCGTGCGAGGCGAGTCTGCAGCCATCGCACCGTACTTGGCTGCGTCGGACGAGTGCCCACGAGGGTGTACGGCACCACTCACGGCATGCGCAGCTCCAACCGCTTTTCGTTCTGCGCGCTCAAGCAACGACTCGGGCACAGGGCCAGTGCGCAAAACAACTTGGTTAGAGTCGACTCGGTCGATGTGGACTTCGCGAGAGGCAGAGGCCGCAACGGAGTGGGCGGCGAGTAAATGGATGGGATTAACAGATGGCTCGTGCGGTGGCGAAGAGCTCTGTGGCGACGAAGTAAAAGGTTCTTGTGACGGCGGCATAGGTGGGGGCAGCACAGCGGTCGACATGGACGGTGATGGCAGTGACGATTCCAACGGCAACCTCGGCGGCTATCGGCTTGGCGCCACCCGTACTAGCGCCCGGCGTTCCGCTAGGCGCTCTGTCCCTCCGTAGCGCTCGGCGTTTGTCGATCCGATTCAACGCGCCGATGCCCATTGGACACACCACCACTATGCGCTCGATGCTCAGGCTCGCGCCGCGGACACGACTGGCGGCGACGGCGGCTCGTACTGCGACGACGACGGCCAGACGCACCCTGGCGACGGTAGCCGATCCGCCTGTACGTAGATACGGAGGCCTCAAGGACCAGGATCGTATCTTCACCAACGCATACTGCCGTCATGACCATGGCATCAAAGGGGCTCAGTCTCGCGGCGACTGGCATCGCACCAAGGATATCCTGTTGAAGGGAGACTCGTGGATCATCCAGCAGGTCAAGGATTCTGGGTTGCGTGGCCGTGGGGGAGCGGGATTTCCCAGCGGTCTCAAATGGAGCTTTATGAATAAACCTGGCTGGGAAAAAGATCCCCGGTGAGTCGTCATCCTGATCAGTCTCGCTAATGTGCTCATAGTACCTTAGTCCTGGCCGTTATCTTGTTGTCAACGCCGACGAGGGTGAACCCGGCACGTGCAAGGATCGAGAGATCATGCGTGGTGATCCCCATAAGCTCATCGAGGGTTGTCTCGTCGCCGGCCGCGGTATGAACGCCACTGCCGGTACGTCCTCTCAATATGTATTTATTATCATAGCCCATATACGTCTCCCCAGCGTACATCTACATCCGAGGCGAGTTCTACCAAGAAGCCTCCCACGTCCAGCAAGCCATCAACGAAGCCTACCGCGCTGGTTTCCTCGGCAAAAACGCATGCGGCTCTGGCTACAATTTCGATGTCTACGTCCACCGTGGTGCAGGCGCCTACATCTGTGGAGAGGAAACTGCCCTCATCGAGTCTATCGAAGGTACCTCACCCCATCAGACCCTCTCCTCCCCCGATACATTTCTGATATTAATTTCGATATAGGTAAACAAGGCAAACCCCGCCTAAAGCCCCCCTTCCCCGCCGACGTCGGCCTCTTCGGCTGCCCCACAACAGTCGCCAACGTCGAAACCGTCGCCGTCGCACCTACCATCTGCAGACGCGGCGGAGCCTGGTTCGCATCCTTCGGCCGCGCCCGCAACCAGGGAACAAAACTGTTCTGTATTTCGGGACATGTGAACAATCCGTGTGTGATTGAGGAAGAGATGAGTATCCCGTTGAAGGATTTGATTGAGAAGCATTGTGGGGGTGTTGTGGGAGGATGGGATAATTTGCTTGGGATTATTCCTGGGGGTTGCTCGGTGCCGATTTTGCCGAAGGATACTTGTGCGGAGGTCTTGTGAGTCTTGGATTTTTTGGTTATTGTTTGTGGGTGTGGGGATTGACGTTGGGATAGGATGGACTTTGATTCGCTCAAGGACGCTCAGTCCGGTCTGGGAACAGGGGCGGTCATTGTGATGAACAAGTCGACGGACGTGGTCCAGGCCATTGCGCGCTTCTCCAAGGTTCGTCCCCACCCTCATTCCCTTCCACTTTTCCTCGTGCCCAAAATTATTTTCCCCTCCCTCTCCCCTCATTATCCCATATCACCTAACCCCCCCTCTCCTAGTTCTACAAACACGAATCCTGTGGCCAATGCACACCCTGCCGCGAAGGGACAACCTGGATGCAAAACATGATGGACCGTCTCGTCGTCGGCCGCGCACACCAGCGAGAGATCGATATGCTTCTTGAGCTCACGAAGCAGGTCGAGGGGAAGACGATTTGTGCGTTGGGAGATGCGGCTGCGTGGCCTATTCAGGGGTTGATGAGACATTTCCGTGAGTTTTGTTTTGATTTTTAGGTCTGGTCGTTATATGAGGGGATGATGGCTGATTGATGTTGGGCGTTTTAGGACCTGAGGTTGAGAGGAGGATTGCGGAATACCGAGCTGCGAATGGACCGGTGCTGTTTGGCGGGAAGTTGAAGAGTGATACGGACTTTAGGCTTGCGGTGCCGGATAATCTAGGCGCGAACCTGGTCGAGGAGCCGAGGGCGTGAGGTCTAGTCGGAAGACGGGTATCGATGGGAGGTTAGGGATGGATGGAGGTGAATAAACAGATGGTAGCGAAGGGTATGGGTGGGATAAACCATGATTGTCGTGGGGGATGGGCACGTGGACGAAGATGATAGTCGGAGGATTGTCGAGAGTAAAATGATTGAGTTTTCGTTTATTTGTCCCTGTTTAGTCCGCATATCCTGAAAGAGTTATATTGGCATTTCTAAAAACATAAATGGATATTGGGCATGGTATGACGCAAGACTAAGAACTAGTATAAGCAATAGGACAATCGTATCAGCCAAAATCAAATATACTAGTACATACATTTTGGTATCTACGCAGTTGAAGTATTGATCGCCACGTGGGCTAACCATTTACGAACCTCGTCTCCCACGTTTTCGGCCTGGCTCGGGCCGCCTGACCCAGATTCTGCAATGGGCTTTGGAGCAGTGAGCGATGTCGAAGTGGTCTGGAATCCTTCCAGTGTATTCTGGAACTTGACTACCGTGGTTTCGAGTTTCGAGATGCTGCCGTCGTGTGCGAGTTGCTGGGTTTGAAGGTGTTTGAAGGCGTTGGCTGCGCAGGGCGAAAGTGTGCACCTGTACCCGTGTCCAGTCACAGTATCACAGCCACAGCCTTCCACTACTAGCAAATTGAGTTTTGAGTGCCTAATCAACTTTGTTGTATCAACATCGACGAACGATGGATGAGGTATGGTTCCAACTTGACGAATAAGATGGAGAAATTTCGATTAGTATTCAGTGTAATTCAACTTATTCATAACTTACCAGCCTTATCCGTATCTGTGCCCAGCACGACTGCGCTGACTTGGGCCTGTTCACCTCCCTCTGATTCCGATCCCGAGTCTGATTCCGGGGCAGCGGGGGTAGCTCTATTTCCCTTTTTCTCGCGCCTATCCCGCTTGGTTCTGGACGTCGCGGCGGCAGCACCACCAACTGCAAGTTCGCCGCCCCCTTCCGCCACTGCATCGATCTCCCTCCCCCTTCTCCGCTGCTCCTTCTCCCGGGTCCTAGCCACATGCACGAAAGCCCTCGTTCCTAGGATATCAGCTTCCTCCTCCGTGATCGCCTCCTCCCGGTTACACAGCTCTATGTAGGCTGGTTCTTCCCACGACGGCAGTCCGAATTCACGTGCAAGTCGGATTCGCTCCACAGCCGCGATGGGAGCCTGCTCGAGGTGTTTGATCGCAAAGGTACGGAGTGCGGGGTAGTTGTATGTGCTTGCAATACGGAGAGAGGAAATGAGGGTTGTCTTATCATAGTCAAAAGGACCTTCCACGATCCTATAACATCGGTCAGGTACCTATCACTGTAGCAAAATACAATAGTGCCTACGAAGCGTAGAGAACCTTGAATGCGTTGTCGAAATCTTCTGGACCTGGTTCGTTGCGTTCTAACTTGACCGCATTGTTGCGAATCCGGTCCCTCAGGCCAGAAAAACGCTTGATCAGGTACTTGTGAGCCTCTAAAGTGATGCCGTCAAACTGTGGGGATAAGCATTAATTTACCTACTAATCTTAAACAGAGATGCGCACCACAAGAATGAGGTCGCCATCTCCAAGATCAAACGACGCGTTCCTGACGTTTGGAGCGCCAGCTAGTTCTCCGACGCTGAGAGCGGACTCAACATCCAAAACGGACTCCACGTCCGAGATAGATATAGGCGAGGACATTATAGATTGATTCTCGTGGGTCATTTCTAGACAAAGTATACGACTGAATCGGCAGTTGTGGTGGTAGTGATCGAGTTTAGGCGCTCAACGCAGCCACTTGGTGGCAATAAGCGGTCCGTGCGAATTAGTCACATGACCGAACCCTTTCGAGACAAGATATAGTGTGCGCTTCCCCGCACAGTCCTAGTTATTGGGAGTCGGCAATCGTATAGGACCGTGTGGGTCGCTTACATCAGCAGTTTTGATTGAAAACGCAGGCCGACCATAAATCACA
>JANWGL010002751.1:0-28151 GCA_025200755.1 Ceratobasidium sp. C01 | reverse complement strand
GTTTTGAGGCCCTTCTTCCATCCATAGAAATGCATACTCGTCTGTAGCACAGTACTGTCAGTTCATGATCTTGGCCCGTAGCTGCTTTTGACTTACGAGCTGGCGAGTCGTCGGGCTCTGGAGGTGAACGTTCAAGCTTTGACTCTGGCAAATAAACGCGCCACGATCCGCGGCCAGATTGAGAACGGTCTTCTGGCTGATCTCCCAAACGGTCTTGTAGATAGCCTTGATGTCGTCGGGGATGCCGGAAATGTTCTGGATCGAACCTAATCTTAACGTGTGAGCTGGAGTTAAATGCTGATTAAAAGGTCGGCGCTCACCACCCGAGGCAATGATCATGTTCTTCATATCGTCGTCCCACAGGCCGAGGCTAACCAGATCTCGCAAGAGCCATGGGCACACAACTTGGAACTCGCCAGCCAACACACGGCGCGTATAAATGTTGCTATGGAATAAGTATAATTAATTAGTAAACTCGATGCTGGCTAACACGTCGATGAGGGCTTACCTAGTATAAGGCTCGAAGCATTCATTGAAACCCAGGATCTGGCTGGTACTAGCCGTAGGCATGGGAGCACACAACAACGAGTTCCGCAACCCAGTCCGCATGACCTTCGCCTTCAAATCCTCCCATTCCCACATCTCGCTTGGCGTTATTCCCCAAAGATCAAACTGCAGCTTGCCTTGGCTCGCAGGAGACCCAGGGAAGGACGAGTACGCACCTCGAGACTCTGCCAACTCGGCACTCGCCTCCACCGCGGCGTGGTAGATCGTCTCGAAGATGAGCGAGTTAAGTTCGCGCGCCTCGGGTGAATCAAATGGCATCTTGAGGCACATGAACGCGTCGGCGAGACCTTGCACACCGATTCCGATGGGGCGGTGGCGCATGTTGGAGTTGCGCGCCTCGAGGACAGGATAATAGTTGACATCAATGATTGTGTCGAGGTTATTAGCAACGACCTTAGCGACAGCGTGTAACTTGTGGAAGTCGTAGCGTTTGCCGTGAGGAGCAGATGGATCGTCGACGATGAATGTAGGCAGGGCGATAGACGCGAGATTGCAGACGGCTACTTCGTCAGGGGCCGAATACTCGATAATTTCCGTGCACAAGTTCGAGGATTTGATCGTGCCAAGGTTCTGTTGGTTCGATTTGGCTGTGAAACGGATCAGCAGGCGCGGCGCGTTGTTTCAAAGTGCTGCTTACCATTGGCAGCGTCTTTGTAAAGCATGAATGGGCCTCCAGTCTCGATCTGGGCATCGAGAATAGCATACCACAGTTTGTGCGCTTTGATGGTCTTGCGAGCGCGTCCTTCTGCCTCGTACTTGGTAAATAACTCCACGAACGCTGCTCCATGTACATCGGCTAAGCCAGGAGCCTCGTTAGGACAGAAAAGAGACCAGTCGCCATCTTCCTCGACACGTTGCATGCTAAATTTCGGTTAGCCAAAGTGTTAAGGATAGCTTTCATATTCGACTCACAAAAGATCAGGGATCCAGAGCGCATAAAACAAGTCGCGCGCGCGAACTTCCTCCTTGCCATGATTTTTTCGGAGATCGAGGAATTCAAAGACATCTGCGTGCCACGGCTCGAGGTAAATTGCAAATGCGCCTGGTCGCTTGTTCCCTCCTTGGTCAACGTAGCGCGCAGTCGCGTCGTATGCGCGAAGCATGGGCACAATGCCGTTGCTATACCCATTGGTACCAGCAATGTATGAGCCTGTCGCACGAATATTATGGATATGTAGTCCAATACCGCCTGCAGTCTATTACAGAGCCGATCAGTCGGCGTCTGGAGCACAATAAACTTCGATTGACATACCTTGCTAATCATCGCACAAGTCTTCAGAGTATCGTAGATGCCATCTATGCTGTCATCCTTCATCGCTACAAGGAAGCAAGATGATAGTTGAGGATGGGGCGTGCCCGCATTGAACAGGGTGGGCGACGCATGTGTGAAGTAGCTATCCGAAGTCATCAGTCAGTAGGCAATTCTCGATGAGGCAAAATTGTTACTCACCGTTCGCTCATGAGATTGTAGGTTTCGATGGCGCGGTCAATGTTCCGACCGTGAATGCCCACCGCAACACGCATCAGCATGTGCTGGGGGCGCTCGGCTACGCGACCATCAATGCGAAGCAGATACGACCGCTCCAGTGTCTTGAATCCGAAGCTTATGACGCATCATGTCAGACGGATACAAAACTTTTCACGAGGCGAAAAAACGCACAAGTTATAATGGAAATCTCGCTCATAAATCATTGCCGAGTCTAGGGTGGCCGCATTCTCTTGGATGATGTCAAATGTCTCCTTGCTGATCATTCCAGCCGCCCGACCATTCTTGGGGTTGACTTGGGTAAGATTAGCCAGAGGATCTACGCCTAGAAGACATCGAGCGTACCATAGTTATGTAGGTCTGCGATCACCGCACTAAAGCTCTTCTTGGTCTCCTTGTGCAGGTTGCTGATCGCAATACGAGCAGCAAGGATAGCGTAGTCCGGGTGCTTGGTCGTTAGATACGCAGCTGTCTCTGAAGCAAGATTGTCGAGCTCCACAGTCGTCACCCCCGCATAAACTCCAGCAATAACTTTCTTCGTGACTTCAATGGGGTCGACATGATCACGGTCGAGACCATAGCAGAGTTTTGTGATGCGCGCAGTGATTTTATCGAACGCCACCCGCTCTTTACGTCTGAGGTGAAGGGTTAGATTCCAGCCAGTGTCAATAGCAGCAAGACATGTGCAACTTACCCGTCTAGTTATACAACAAGGGCAGGGAGCAGATGGTAAAAGTCAGCACCACTATTTAGGATGGATGTGCGACTAGATGCATACCCCTCTTGAAGACGTATGCCATGTTGATACAAATCAATCCAGGAGATAAACGCTACAGGCTCAGAGTACAACGAATAGCAAGATACAAGAAATAGAGCACAGAGAGGTGATGTGTTGGTGTCGCGTCTCTGGGTGCGTGGTGGTTGAGAATTGGAGACGCGTTCAGGCTTTGTTGGTGTTTTAACGCGTCCACAACAACAACACTTAGTCAGGAGGGTGATTAGTCAGATGTGGAGGTCGGCCTCACCTATAGTCTTACAAAACGCAAGAGCGATACAGGTATAAACATCTTGAATTCTCCAATAAATACGGTAACCGGACGCCGTCCCGCAAAGCTAGTGCCGACGTTGGATCTAATCAAGCCGCACGCAAAATAGAAGCACTCGCCCCCCAAGTATTTTCACTAAACTCGCGAGTAGATAAATCATCATGCTCAAATCAGCACACGCTCAAATTATGTATCGGAGGCGGCCAAAGAATCAAGCAACAGCAATTTCCACACCGAATAAACAAATGCCGCCCTTGTTTGCTTGCGCTTGCTTTCAAGCGGGCTTTATCGAGCGTTCGTCACCGCTAATTCAATATGGGGGAATCTTACCGCTCGAGCTCGTTTATTACCAAGAAAAGGTATACATTGATGCCTAAAACGGAGTACACTTGACACAGCTAACTACCGTACAGCGTGGCGTGAGAACGGCGCAACCGCGAGGATCTAACTATAGCAGCGGAAAGAGCTTATAGAGTCGTTATTGTTGTAGTTAGCGAGATTGTAGATGCCTGTTAATTTTATGTAAGCCCGGTGTAAAACGACCACTTCTATATGCGGGTTTACCCAGGTAGATTATCCCCCCGGTCGCGCGACCGGTACAACTAGCGTTGCTATAAACGAAAGAAAATTATTACTACTACTCTATTCCATCGGTAAATGTGTCCGACTCACAGGAGCGCTCCTAAGAGGCCAGGGCAACCAGAGCGCTCTCAATGCTCTCACATTAGCTCAGGTTTGATCCTCCCACCATGTACTTCATGATATATGCTATCTTCCCATTTTATGCTAGCAATCGACGCCCACACCAGTCGACGGGAGACTTCTACCGAGCGTGCGGTTCGGCTCCTTGTTATTTGTCCTTCTTTTCTAAATATCGGCCAATGGAGTACAGTCAACTTATCTCATTCGACTTCATGAACATCCCCTCACCGTAATCTGAATTCGTATCATATCCCTCCTCAGCAAGTCTCGCATCAGGCAGTGTGGACTTCACTGTAAAACCAGAGAACTGGAACCGCGATCAGGGAGACTGCAGGGAAAACGGCTTCATTATGGGCTCTAGGGCGGATTCGGGCTTTTCAGCTTGGATAATTGCAGTAAAATTATGGGAAAACATTGAAGGACAAAGGAACTTAGCGGGTGAACATTTTGCCCCTGGCTTTTATCGACCTTTTCCGTCTGGGAAACCCAAAGCCCCCCTAGAGGGGGGGTGGCCTTGTGAGCAAGGTGATGCTATGTACTACCCCTACACTTGACACCCAGATGTTGAGCTCATATGCCCGTACTCGTGGTAAATGCTCAAAAACACACACACCCAAACTCACTCATTACAGACGTTGCAAGCTATGGACCATAATATACTGAGCTAACAGATCACTCAGAGCCGTCAGGGCGCTCCCAGAGCGCTCTCAGAGCTCGATTCCTCGCTCCAGTTGCTCTGGCCTCTCAGGAGTGCTCCTGTGACCCAGGCAAACTTGCCGATGAACGAGAATATACACAAGAACAAAGTGTGCCTGCCCAAAATGATATCAGAGACGAAACAAGATTAAGTGAAGAAACAAGTCTAAGTCTGCATGCGCATATATTGATTGGAATCACCAACACATGTGGATTTTGTTTCAACAGATTAAAGGCGTGTTAACCTGCGTAATAATGCTGGACTCCAATATATAGCCCACTTATAAACGCCAATATAGAACCCAATCCGGCCCAAAGCTCAGTACCTTCAGGTACGGCGCCATTAACGAGCGTGATTCCGTACAAGGATTTTAGGAGGGGGCTACCGCCAACTTGGTCTCCATCCAGCGCTGGAAGAAATCCGTCGCCCTCCACAGATTGTGGGGGAGCGGGGTTGGGCAGCACTGGGGCAACCTGAGGAGCGATCACTTGGTTTTGTGGTGGGGGGAGTGGAGGTAGTCTAAAGTTGATAGTGCGCAACGCGGTGGTAGTGGGTAATAGTGAGCATCTGGCATCTGGGGGTCGTGTGATTGGTACAGAACTCACGCTTGGTTGGTGGATAGCTGTATGACAGGTTGGTTAAGACGAGCCATGGTACCATCCAATTGTTTAATGTGTAAGTGCTCTAGTGAAGGAGGTGGTACAAAAGTGGTTCGAGTCAGCACGGGGACACGTAGGGCACCCTTTTTGAGCATCGATGCTACTAGGATGGACGAGAACGGCATAGGCCACTTCCAAAAATCAGTGATAATAGTTCGTTAGGCTTGCGGGATAGCAATGAGGCGGCTAGTACCAGATTCAAGGTATCAGGTGTCTTGAAACCGTATTTGGTATCTCGTGTTTTTCCGCGTGGCCCGGCCCACCATCCACGTTTCAACCACAAAGTGCATGGCTGGAAGATACTCATTCTTTAGAACGACAGCGACGTTCTTGATGTTCTTGGTGAGACCAGTGGCGCATACTGGGTCTGGGGGCGCCCACATAGACGTTACTGGCTAATATAGTGCGCCACCACGGACGTCGACTCTCGGAATGATACGGATTTCGCCTGTATAGGAGGCTGGTGTACGAGACTACGGATTTCGTAGGAGCTTCTTTCGCCTATTTAATCTAGGACTCGGAACGGGATGTTTATATAGCACATATACCATTTCAGGAGCGGCGATTGTTTTCACATTCTCGAGATCCGACGCTGAAATATTATTAATACATACGCACGGGCCGAGTTCCCCACTCAATCCTCTATGCCTATTAGTCAATACGGAGTTCGGAACAAGGCCGGGTCTGTGGAAAGAAGCGACATCGTGTAGTTGAACGTTCAGGAAGCGCCGTCCAAATAGGTCATCAGTAATCACCATCTGAACTTCTCAACGACCTTGGCTCTTGAGAGTCTCTTGGAATCTTCTCTGACTCCGCTGGCTCGTTGTTTTTAGGGGCCCATTACTAAAGGTACGTAACTCTGTCGAAGACCGTGAGGCATCGGGAGAGATGAATTATATTTGGCTCCGAGGTTTTACTCTCAGGTCCCGCTCTGGCCTTTGACGAGCAATCTTCTCGAAGAGCTTGAGCGACCTCGTTGGGCTTTGGATGCGTTATATTAGCTATACATATCTTGCGACCGACATACAATGGGCTAACCAATCCTAGATTATCGGGGCCTAGACGTCTATGGTAGAACACATCCCGAAAGCGTCAGCTAGATGAGTGGATTTGCCTAAGACCCCGAACCCGCCTGCTCGTGCCGCTAGCTAATGGAGCGATCATCGTGAAAAACCGCACGAGGACTACGGTCCAAAATGCAATGAAGGAACGTAGGCCGAAGTCCGACAAGGGGAGTTCCGGTGTTCCGAGCTTCAATAGAATCGGTACATGTATAGGATGAACATAGTTCACTAGGATTTAGGTGTTGGGGTTCAGACATGTGACGAGGGTAGGGGGCAGTCCAAATGGTGATTGTTGTCGCTCTGGAGATCCTCCGGCGAATCAAGGCAGCAAAAGAAGGAGGAGAAGAAAACGATGGCATATAGCACGCGTAGCGGAGCAGAATAGGAATGTAGTTACTGAAGGATAATGCGGACATACTGGCTTACTGAGGGAGAAAGATACCATAGATATAAACAACCGCTTGATGAAGAGTTACATTGCCGTGAGACGAGACGCGGTTTGGAGACGTCTCGAGTGTGTCTTTAGTGAATCCGGTTATTCTTGTACGCGTGCCCCCGGCTCCTTCTGCGATTCCTTTTGTTATCTTTATCGATATAGTAGCCACCGCACCACCTGATTAGGACATAGCCACATCATTTAGTTGGAGGGAATTGCCCGAGGTGACTACGTAGCTTTCACAAGTTTCAAGTAGGTCCGATGACCTAGTAGTAGCTTTACATGTGCTGTCAATTTAGTGCATTGTGCTTTGTACATCACTTCAAATATGGATCACAACCATGTCTCTCCATATGTACCTTATATCTATGCACAAATGCCGGGAAAGCTAATAGCTATCAAGCTTCGCCTCCTTGATTTCATCGGACGACGCAGCTCCTCCTACATATTTGCTCATTCATCTCCTCCCAAAATTGTAGTCCTGGTATTGTGCGACACCTTGTGTACTGTGTCCCGTCGAATCGGGGGGCAAATAATACGACAAGTAGCACACATACCACTCGACAATGGAAAAATCACTAGGCATTAGGTTTATTCCCCGCGGGTGAAGCTTTATTGTCGTCCCGGGGTGCCTCCGATGTCGGCTCTGCCTCGAACATCCCGGCACTGCTTGGTTCGACCACTGCATCTTTGATGTTCTCTGCCTCGGCTGCTTCTAGCTGCTCGAGCGTTACGCCATCTTGATGCAACTTTACAGCTTGATCGTATGCGAGCCTTCGCTCGTTCAAGACTTGCTTAATTCTCGCCATGGACTTTTTGCACTGTAATATATCTCGTGAGGGTCTGCATACCGGATTAGAATACATCGAACATACACGCATGGTCCGCTTCTGTATACTAGTGAATTGTCGTGCCTCGATGCTCAATCGACGAGCCTCGTGTGCTTGTGTCGCTAGCAAATTGCGCTCACGGGCCAGGATGTACCAGAGAGTGTGTAGATCTTTAAACGATTTGCGTCGTAGTTCGGATGCAAGCCATGCTCTGCCTACGTACGCAGTCATATTTTAATAGGCAGTAAACATAATTCGATGTTGAGACGTGCTCACCACTATAGTCATTAGTTTTATGGCTCGGCTCGACTGTCTCATAATGCGAGACTCCAGTAATATCATCCTTCACCGTCCTAAAAAATCCATACAACCCGTGGTTGGAGTTGACTTCGACTCCCAAGTGTGGTCGAAGATGCCCCTCGGGTGTTGGTGCGTTTAGTGGAACTCGACCAGGAATAGCTCGCTCCTTCGCAGTAAGTTTACGAGGAGGGCGAGTCTGCCATTGATGCCCCCCAGATGCCGAAGTCGAAGCAGCTGGTGTATCAGATAATGTAGCGAGCGTACGAGAGAGAGGCGTTCGAGTTACGTTTAGCGAGAGGGAGCGGAAGGATGTGAGCAAGCGGGACGACATGATGATGGTCAATCGTGGTAAGCCGCCCAAATTACGAGTAAATGGATTTGATTTAGTTTATCCCAGAGCTTAGGGCCGGCTACACTTGTGAATCTCGAGCTTTCCACCACCACACTACTGTTTCCCTCGACGAACGCCGTTAGTATGAACTTTGGACGCAACAGCAGAGGGACAAATCGGAATCCGCGGGCGACGGCCGACACGGTTTGCCAAAAGTGAACTTATATAGTCAACCAATTCGTGATTAGTCTGGCTGCTAACCACTTACACTCGGGTAGATGTCTTCAACGAGGTCACTTTATCTACGAATGCAAGTCGAAACAACCCTACAAATCCCGTCCATCCCGCTCTCAGATGTTGGAGAATCCGGCCCTTGCCAAAAAACGAGGAGACAAACCGAGCGTAGAGGTGCCAGAAGAGTTCAAGAAGAAGTGAGTCTCATGGTTGAACCTTGACACGTCAGGACGCTAAGCTAACCTGTGGACACCCAGGGCGGGAGTAGCTAATAAGATACTAGAGGAGAAGGAGAAAGAACGGGAGGTTAAGAGGAAACGGTACGTCCGCCACCTAGACCACTTGTATCGCGCTTATGTTTTTACTCTTGCTTTAGCTCTCCGTCGCCTGCTCGTTCTAGCTCTAGCTCCAGTTCCTCCGACTCTGACTCTGATTCTAATAGTTCTTCGGGATCCTCTTCGGGCTCAGATTCGGATTCGGGCTCGGAGTCAAGTTCGAAGTCTGGTTCAAGTCGTGGAAGCAGACGCCCCAAACGAGTACGGAGACGCGGGAGCGAGAGCCCCGACTTGTCGAAAGGGAAGGGACGCGCGCGGTCTGCTTCGACAGATAGCCGAGACAGTCGTTAATCGTATGGAACAATGTTTATGTCGCAGTGTACTTTTACAGCAATCAGATCGGTCGCAATGTAACATTATTTTGTCTCATTCGAACTATGGGCAGCGATACAGAATGTCCGAGTGCGTGGATTAGTGCGCAGGCGCAGCAGACGTCATTAAATGACCGCAGCCTTGCATAACTGCGTCCAGTCGTCTTGTGTCTTACTGTGCATGATCAACGCGACGATAAGTCTGTCAATCCAGCCACAGCATCAGTACGAGAACAGAGGTGGAGTACTCGAGAGACGTACCCGTATAACCCCAGGACCTCAGCGAAAATTAGAATTAGGACCATGGTGACAAACACTTTGCTCTCGTGTACGTATGCTCGCACGCACGCATCTCCAACAATGCCGATCGCGTAGCCCGCTGCCAGTCCTGTAAAGCCGCACGCGAGTCCTGCACCGAGATGGATAAAGCCGGCAAAGAGGGGATATGGTACGTTCGGGTCCACTGAAGGATTTAGGTTGTAGTTTTTATCAGGTTTTAACGCGGTAATGGCGAGGAGAGGAGAGAGAGTATAATTGGCTAGTTAGACAACGTAGGAAGCATAGTCGAGTATGTGCACTTACGAGCTCCCGAGATAAGTACCGCAACAACAAGTCCGTATACAGCAATAATACCAGACATGACGACTGGGATGAGCGACTGCGGGGGCGAACCATGTCAGCCAAACAAATTCAGCCATAAACCCCAAACGTATCCGGGGAGGGGTCTCGTGTGTTGCAGAGGGGCAATGGATGAAGTGTTAGACAACGGAAGAGGCCGTACCTTCATAATAAGTTCCGGCTTAAACGTCCCCAGACCAGTAATACCAATCCCAGCTTTCGAGGTACCATACGCGGCGCCGATAGCTATATAATGAGAGAGAGACATATAACTGTTCAGATTCTCGAGTTGTATATTATGAGTTCGATCTACGCACTACTAAACACCATCTACGACAGGAACGTAAGGAATCGTTAGTCTGGCAATCGAATACATATTTTAAGTCCGATGTCTCCTTACCGACGCGGCAACACCAGCAAATCCGAAAAAGGGCGCGAAAGGCGGGCATAAATCTGCCATGATTGTGGAGGTGGTGGGAGGAAGGCAAGCTATAGCGGGTTGTGTCTCTGTGTCTCACGTGATATGCTTGGTTATGTCACACTTTCGGATCATTGAATAAAGTTTATATTTCTAGACAGAATAACCCATGTAAAGACATTGCAATTATTTAAGCCTTGTGCGCTGCCTCCGCCTTGGCTGAGAATGCCTTTGCGGCCCTATCCATCATCTGCTTGGTCTCAGTCGCAGCCTCTGCCAAGTAGTGCTTCAGGACCGCAGTGTCCTTCTTCAGCGACGTCGCAGTCCACCTAATATAGTCGTTTCCAATAGAGTACTAAGGCAGACATGTATTAGTTCCAGCACTGCGCACGCTCGGTACCAGAAACCTACCGATAGCCCATAACCATCGGGGACGACTTCGCCGTATCCCCACCCATCAAAGTACTCGGACGAGAGCTGGCTGGTGCTCAGCTCCCAGTGGTTGCTCTTGCTGAAGCTCGGGTCGGTATAGATCTCAGGGGTAGGCTCGCCAGGTGCGATCATCTTCTTGAGACCGAAGAGGTGTCGGTCAACACCTTGACCGTCAGCAGCCCAACCAGCATAGGTCAAATGCTGCTTAACGGCCGCACGGAAGAGATCGTGACGAGTGATATCCTGCAATACAGAATGATGATAAGGAACAACTCGGAAGAGGAGAAGTAAGAAGAAGTGTGGGGAAGATAGAGCCACATACATCGACGTTCCGGTCTAACATCGCCCTTGCCCATTCTCCACTCTGCACGCTCGCAGACCTGATAACTTCCGTCCTGCCCCGCTTGAACTTCCTCGTCTGGGCGCTTTCGTAGCATACACCGGGACGGTTGTACATCTTGTGGAATGCGAGCTGTTTGACGAGTTGTGCCCATGCGTCGGGAGAGGCTTTGTACTTCTTGATAGTGTTCTTGCCGTATCCCTCGTAGTGCAGGACGTGCATGTCATGCGCCGAGGTCAGGTCATGGAAGTTCTTGACTGCGGTGGAGATGTGCGACTCGGACTAAATGCGAAAATGTGAGTATTTAACTCAAGTTATAGGGGGTAAAGACGCACCGTGGAGTCAAGATTGAACTTGATCTCCTTGGGGGCGGGGAGATTAGCGTTAGCAGTTGGAGAGCCATGGTCGATCTTCCCGGCTGTGAGGGAGGCGAGCATGAACTCGTTGAGACGAAGAGTTGTGGTGCCTAATAATTTAGTTAGTTTTGAAGCGACTCGTGTAAAATTGATATTCCCCCACCATCCATACAGCTGTGTTCGCCCAAGAATCCAGATTTTCCGTTCTCGAAGACGATAACTGCGTACAAAGCAGCGTGAGAATCGCAGACCAAATTCGGGCGAGACAAGATTAAACTTACACTGTTGTTTGTCATACCACCTGTTCTTGCCGTCTCCGACCCAGCATGCCCAGCTGACATCCTCACGCGTAACGGGCGAGATATCGTCCAACGCAACGACAACTATCGCAGAATCAATCCGCTCTAGCGCCGCCGCATTTTCAGGATTTTTGATAAGGTGTTCCCGGGCCTGTCACAAGCATAACTTTAGTATTCCCACCAATAGAAACGACATAGTGACGTACGTCTGCCCAGTTGTCACGGTTCTCACTCGTGAGTGCACCCACAGGGGTAGCCTGCTCCTTCCCAGCATTGTCAATGATCTTTTGGATTTGAGCTGTAATGTCGGCCGTGCTGAGCTCGGAAACGTCGACCTCGAAGAACCGATTCTTGCGCACGAATACAACGTGGTTGTTCGTCGAGGGGTCGAATTTAGTTGCGGTATCCGATGGTTTGACAGGATAACGTGTCGAATTGAACCTAGAAATGAATTGAGCACAGCCGACCAACGTTGAAGGAGAGAAAAAACCTACAGCCACTTGTAGGAGCTCATGCACAGCGGGGTGACTCGCGCTTTCTCGGGCTCAAGCTGGCCGCTAGATGAGACAAGGGATACAGTAATTAATTAACACCAGAACTAATATACATTAATATAACGTCTTGCAAATCACTGACCTCTCCGTCATGTCGCGGAACGGCAGCAGCGACTTGACGAGCCTGGCCGCCCGCTCAGCTTGAGACCGGCGCCCACCCTCCTCGACGTGAACGTAGAAGTAGCTAACGAACACGACGACGGGGTCTCGGTAACCCATGTACGCAGCGTCGTTCCACCATTCCGCGAGCCAGTTCTCGATCCCGGGCGTCGCAGCACGATCCTTGAGCCTCTCCTGGAGCTTCTTGGCGTGATCCGACTTGACGAACTCCTCTACTGCTGCCTTGGTCTTCGCAAACTCGGCATCAGACGCGAGCGCCTTGATCGAGTTGAGGTATTTCTCAGCAGTAGAGGCAAGTTCGGGGACGGGTAGCTCGGGGAGGTGAGTCTGATAGCGCAGCATCGGCGGCTGGGAGCTATCGACTTGCGGCTCGACAGCCGATTTTCGGGGGGCGGTCGTTCGGAGGGCGCGAGTTGTCGGCATAGTGAGACGGGAAATCTGTAAGCTAGTTGTAATCCAAGTCAAGACGAGGTATTTAAAAGACTACCTGCTGGTTGCGAAGAGGCAAGCGGGAGACGGCAGACCGATACATGAGAGGCCCTACTTGAGCACAGCGGTTAGTCAAATCTATAAAGGGCCGGCAACCGGGATTGCCAACAGGCCCGAGACTCACGATCACGTGTTTTTTGACGGTCGTGGCGGGGTGTGGGATGACAGCAGTGGGGATCCCGTGGGGCAACGAGCGGAGAGCCTCGGACGAGGAAATTATAGAGTGGAGGCTAAGAGTCTATGTATTTCAACGGCGCAAGATCGCTGTATATATGCGTTCTGAGCCTTGTGAGAGATTCCGAAATCTTCCTGCCCGAGGTCACGACATTTCAGCACCGGGTCTGTCCGCAGAGAGCTCAAATCCGACGTCCTTGCTGCATCCTTGCCGAACCGAGTCTCCTTCGCTCAGTTCCGGGATGCCTTATGTGGCGCAGGCGTAAAGGTATAGACGTCCTTGGCTACGATCGGATTCGCTATATACACGAACGTCGCCAAGATGTGCCAACCATCGGTCTTCTGTCAGCCCTAATTAAGCGGGTGGGAATGGAACGACTATAATAGGTAGATAAGAAACGCGTTCAATGGCTTTGCTCGAGCTGCTCTTGTGTTTCAGTTGGCTAATCGGTCCGTGAGTTGTTTGCTTCGTGATTGGTGCTCCCAACCGACTTGATTGTCGATCAGACGTGCTGTTGCATTTTCTCACCCCCTTCTAAAATGCCAACTTGAAAACTTGGACACATTTGATAGGTGACGTATTATTTGAAAGTACACCTATGCCAGTAGGGTGTCCGTTTTGGTGCGGGTGTCGAGCATCTAGCGAGTGGTTTTAAGCTCTACTACAGCAGGCAGACTTGTAACTTCCCGGTAAATGGTCGCACCTGTCTATTCAGCCTGGTGCCCTGTGTTGAAGGCTGCTGGCGACCTCCGCCAAAGCCACTCTATGTTTCAAACCAGTGCTGCCTAAATTAGGTTCATTTCAGTCTCCCGCAGAGACGTGTCATTCGTGACGTCACATGACCAACACTCTCTTTCAGCGTGCCACCGCAACCTTTCTCTGGGCTTTGGGTAGTTTATTATTTTTACTATGAGCGACTCTCTAGACAACGCACCTGAGATCTTTGTTCAATGGTACCATGCTGGTCCTGCGGAACTTTTGTCTTCTGCGCCCGTTACTCTTGGTCCAGTGGTGGCTTGGCAGTCTCTAACGCGCGAAGAATCTAATGCATGCGAAGCTACTTGGAACACTTTAACTCACGAAGAGAAAGAGCTTGCTCATCAATACATTGAAGAAGAACTAGAAGTACCCCCGCTTGACGAGGATGAGGAGGATTTCCTGGGGGTGCCGGTGACTTTGGATAAATTGTTCGAAATTAATGTCCGCACTATGCGAGTGAGCACTTTCACATGCGTCCTTGGGCTCTAATAGTCATGGATTTGTTATATTCAGCTATACCCCGTATTTTGGAAAGCGGCGGGTCCGCCTATCAAAGTCCGTCGTTGTGTATGGATGTATGATGAGGTTCGTCACTCTGGCATTTCGTCGCATTCAGTCAGCTTAATCCAACCCAATACAACTAGAACCGTGCCGTCGAACCAATGATATCCCGCGAGCTCGAAGAAGCCTACAAGTAAGTCCCACCCGCCAAAAAAGCCGCCACGTAAGCTCACCCCGCCACAGCGCCGTTAAACCTTACCTCCCCTCCTACCCAGACGAAGTCAAAACAGCACTCTCAATCGGCACCATCGAAGCGCAAGACAAGCTCAAAGTCGTCTTGCGCCAGTCAAACCACAGCGCTGTCTTCCAAGACGCACTGTCGGCACGGATCTTCCCGGGCACGACGCCCCCCTCGGCTGGGCTATTCAGTTTCGCACGTGCAAAGTCGGGAGGGTTGTTTCCTGGTGCTACGCCTGTGTATCGGGGTGTTGAGGCTGCTGCTGCGGCTGCTGCGTCGGCTAGTGCTGAGAGTACGGTGAAGAGTTCGAGGAAGGGGTCGTTGGCGCCGGAAGGTCGGAGGTTGAGTGTGTCTTCGTTGGAGGAGAGTAGTGCGAAGAGGCAGAGGTTGAGCGTTTCTGCGGATGCGAGTCGGACGAAGAGGCCTGGTGTGCATCCGCCTGAGAGTCGGATGTCGGCAGAGTCGATACCTAGGCCGGGTACTCCGGGGAGCACTAAGAGCGAGGGGGCGCAGCCGCGGTCTTCGTTGAGGGGGAAGGAGGCGTTTGAATTGGGTGTTGAATCTGTTCCTCCCAGGGCGGAGGATACTGTCGTGACCGACTTGTTCCTCATCATACATGGAATTGGGCAAGGGGTGAGTGGTATTTCCTCCCTTGCGTGGATATGATAGCTAACTCAACGTCTCAGTATACGGCACAATACGAGGCTTGGGACTTCACCTACGCCACCAATCTCTTCAGGGACATCGCAGTACGCATCTAAACCTAATTATTCCCTTCCCTCTGATTGATTAACGTTCCATCTCCTCTCAGCGGAAACAATCACAGAGCCCTGCCTTAGCATCGATCATGCGATCGAGGCGTGCGCAGTTCTTACCTGTGCCTTGGAGAGCGAGTATGAAACTTGCGATAGACGAGGAACGAGAGCGAGAGAGGGCCGGATTGGATAACCATTTTACGCTTTCAGGTGCGTGATTATGCTCCATGGGGTCCAAGCTGGTCCTGATTGTTGCGGTATTGTGGGAATGCAGATATCACGCCGAAGAAATCTATTCCGTAAGCTCTTGCATTCAGATGTAAAGACAGAGGATTGACATTCTAACTGGTAGCTATGTACGAGAACTTACCAATAACGTCCTGTAAGTCTTATGTTCACCTCTTGATCTTGGATATTCCTTAACGGAGTTTGTAGGATCGATATACCATACTTTATGAGCCAACACCGAGACAGGATGATAGAATCCGTATGTACTCTTATATACGGACCATTTATCTGCTATTGACCATGACCACCTACTCAGGTTTGCTTAACAGCGTACGCCGTTTTGTTACCATTTTAATATACTGATAGGCTAAATTCCTCCACGCTCTTAGGAATCGCGCATACAGGCTCTGGTGTGCACGAAATCCCGAATTCGAGAGCCATGGTCGAGTGGTACGTATACTTACATATCGCCTGCGCGCATATCTAACCAAACCCGAACTTTGAAGCACCTCCTAGCGCACTCGCTCGGCTCCGCCCTCTCAGCACACGTCCTCTCCACTCAACCGACCATTCAACGCCCTCTCGCGGAGTTCTCGCAAGACGAACTAGCTGGAATGTCGAGACAATTTTTGTTTAATACGAGGCGAGTGATAGTCTTACTTTGGGAAGGAGACGATTAGCTCATTTGAAGTTTGGCTTGGCAGTCACTTATTTATGATCGGAAGTCCGCTGGGGATATTTATGCATATTAATCAAGCGCAGCTAATCGCTCGAAAGGTAAGTACATCATTCAAATGTGTCAACTACGTCTCATTGTTTTTGCTAGGGACGGGAACGAACGATGGATGCCTCGTCGGACGAAGCGGTACGTGCTCACACTCAACTTAACAAACTCCATTTCTGATGCGATTACGCTCCCTAGTTGGACCGTACCGGGGTGTTTGGATGTCTTGCTACGGATGCGATTTACAACATTTTCAACTCGGCGGATCCGATTGCGTGAGTGGTTCGTTCGCGTCTTTAAGGAGTATTCCTAACTCTGCTTGGATTTAGTTACCTCCTGAACCCATGTGTTGACGCCCAGTAAGCTCTTTCAATCTCAAGAAAGTCTCTTCTTACATATCATCCCCTAGATTTGCGAAACATATGCCACAAACCATAATCCCCTCAGTCGGCACCACAGTCCTCACAACCATCGGCACCCGCATCACCAGGATGTTCGACGGACTCGCCCTCCCCCTGACTTCAACATCCCGTTCCAGCAGCCCAGCCCCTCCCAAGACAAAGCTTGGCGGAGACCGAGAAGAGAGCGAACCCGCGGGGGAGATGATGGATCTAGGTGAAGAAGGGGATGGAAAGGGGAAGATTGGGGATAGTCGTGCTGAACGAAGGTGAGTTTAGTGTCTATTTCGTTATTGGGAAGGAGAGGGATTGAGGCTATGGTTGTGGTATAGGTTTAGAGCGTTGAACCCGCATGGAAATATCGATTTTGCGTTGCCTAATGAGGGGAATATCAGTGACTACGTTGGTACGTCCCACATCACATCACATTTCAACCTATCTACAGTATGCGCGATACTAATTTGGTTCTTACCCTACCCGATAGATATGATCACCGTAAGTCTAATTAACGATCGCGCCTGCTAGCGCGCGTATACTTACCCCTTATCTTCGGTTTGCAGGCACATGGAGACTATTGGTCTGATCCAAATCTAGCTGCATTTGTGTTGACGGAGATTTTTGCGAGGAAGGAAGATTTGATGAGGACTGGGGTAGGCGTCAAGGCTTAGATCGGGTTAGGTTGCTGTTTATTTCTTTTTAGTTTAATTTATGTTGGGATGTTGGGATGTTCTTGGGGATAGTGATATAATTTGAGTTAGGATTAATCGTTGATTTAAGGTCCATCAATGGGATGGGGTCCCGGTTGGCAAGGAACATTCAGTTGAGGAATATGCGACCTTATATCATCTTAGTTATCGTGCCGAAGTACCTACCGGGCCCGCAAACCACCGGCCAGGCTTCCACCGTCTAGACTAGGACATAAATCATGATCATGGTGGCCAGGTGCGCGATTGCGATGACCCTGCTCGCCGGGACCTGGAAACTTGTGATTGTCCTGGATATTAGGGATTACCTTTACAAGTCCTATTTTGTGTGCGTTTGGAGTGGGAGGCGGCCGGTTTGTTGTTTGCTACGAGAAACTGTCGCGAATAGCCGTGCGTCTTTGACTCCAAGTTCTGGAATTTCTAAGCCTCGAGTCCTAATTCGGGGCCCGAGATGAGAGGAAGAGCTCATATATGCATCAGCGCATAGAACTTTCATGCGGATTTCATTCCATCTAGACGTGGGTCCCTCTTAAAGCCGCACCGCGCTGTCAAGAGAAGACTGAGAAATATACGCTACTTGGAGCGAAAGCACCAGTTTCTTCCTGATATGAACACGAATAGGTGCTAGCTAACCGACTCGTGATGCTCTTGATGCTTGTGATATCTTTCGACAAACCTTTCGATCGTTCCTTTCTATCTTTGAAATGCAACCCCAGAAAAACAGCGAGAGCATTCGAGGTCGACGGTCTAACGCCACGCTTAGCGCGAGTGGGGGATAGTCTTGCAGGCATACCGCGGCCGATTAGGATATGCCGTGCCGTAGGTAGGTACAGGCAAAACGAATAGGAGGATGCTCGGACTCTGACTTTTTTGCCGTCCTTCGTAGCGCCACATCTTTACACGTGAGTCGGATGATCTCAAACAGGGGGATGCCGGTTGTGTCGATCACCTCTGGGCCTTCTTACTCGATGCTCGCAACGACTTCTGCAGTCTCTGGAACGACGACGAAGCCAGCAACGATGGGGTAGATAGTATCGTATGGGCACACTGGGGTACAGTTTTTAGCACCAGATTTTAAGTGGGTTTCAGAGATTTCCCCGGTCGATAGAGGTGAACCGGCGACAAGCGGGGAAATCCGAGATTGGAAAGGCGTATTTGTCAGCAGGAATCCAGAGCGGTTGCGACTGATTCCGGCCGGGCTAATGTGTGTCCTGGTTGTGACCGACGATCTCACCTGAGGCCTCAAGAAGACGTCGACCACCACTCGTTCCCAGCTCTTTCCCCCACCCGACTCGCCCTCCCACCAGACAGCATCCAGGCCACGTCATGTCGGCCGCAGAAATCGCAAAGCTTCTGCCTGCCTCTCTGTTGTTACCCGCCCACTTGTCGGCGCATAAATACTTTTTCGTGTGCACGCTTACGGTTGCGGCATGGGATACACTTGTGCTTAGCCCTCGCACATGGCGTCTTATGAGGACCAAGGTGAGTTTATTCGTGTGTGAGAACGCACAGCGCTCACCCGAATGCGTAGGAGTGGCCGGCACTCAAGATCATCTACCATGCCCTGCGCTACATCATGCCCATTGAATTTACGATAGTTGGTGAGAATATACCTTGCCACCCTGCCTAACTCGTCCTGATTCTCTACACAGCCGTCGCATTCTTCGACACCAAGTGGTCGTTTGAGCGATGCCAGGGCTTCTATCTCTTCGAGCCCATCGTAACCATGCTCCTAGTCTCACTATGCTCAGGTACGCCATCCGCCTTCGTGTTCTAGTCTCTCGCTAAATTCACCGATAACTCCAGTTGTCGCTGTCATCCGTCTCCACGCCATCTTCGACCACTCCAAAGCCGTTCTCGGCGGCCTCTCCGTCCTCCTCCTCGCCCAAGTCGGCGTCATGGCCGCCTGTTGCGCCTTCTACCGTCGTGAGTTTTCTTTTCCCCCGCGCGCCATGTGCGCATCCAACTTCTAGCCCGGATTCCGTTCTCCGCAGCTGACTAATCCTAATTACGTAGCCATGCCCCTCGAGGAAGGACAAGGATGCATCGCGGGGCCTCAAGAAAATTGGGTTGGGATCTACTGGTTGGCTCCTACCCTCTTCTGGACTGCTGCTGTGCGTTTCATCTGCGTCCCCCTGGATGAGATTTTACTTACCCCTGGATTTTAGTTCGGTCTGGCTGTTACGCGCTCGCTACAATCGTTACGCATCAAGTCGCTTGGCGCGTGGAAGCTTATGCTTCGCGATGGACTCAACTTGTACGGTGTAAGCATACATTCCTTCCACCCATACGCGCATTTATTGACAATTCTACTTGCATTCGTAGGCAATCTGGCTGGTCAACATGGTTAACATGCTCTTCTGGTTCCTTGTCACGCCTACCGACACGGCTGATACTATCAAGACCATTGTTACATCCATGGCGGCTGTCTTGACTGTGACCATGACCCTCCGTATCATCCTCTCTGTCCGCGGCTCGCTCCAATCGGGCGGCGTGTTCTCTGGTACGACGTCTTCTGGTGTCTCTCGCTCGCACCCAGGCAATAGCGGACCACTCCCTGGCTCGAACTCTGGCCCACACATCATTTCTACACGCGCCACACACCCTGTCGTGAACATTCAGACTGAGAGGCACCATACAGTTTCAGGCGGAGGCGTGTCTCACACGAAGAGCGCGAACGGAGTCGGGACTGGACGTCAGACGTACACGTTGGAAGAGATGAGAGCGCGTGGAGAAGACGATACCGTCAGCAATGCGAGCGGGGTCGATATCAAGGCGGGCGAGATTGGAGAGTACGGCGTGGAGGATAAGAGTCGTGCGCTTGTTGGAGATGAGGATGAACGTGAGCGGAGGGCGGGGGTGAAGGTTATGGTTGATCGGGAGGTCGATTATCGGAGGGATATGTAAATGCGTGGATTAAGATGGGTTTTTACATTCTTTCTTGTTTCTACTTCTACTTGATTTATCTCGAAAACTTTAAACTTTCTCTTGATCTTATTGCTCATGTTCTGGATGTTTGTGTGTCCTGGTGGATTGTGGAATATCTTACTGCACTACTTGATTGTACTTGCTGTTATATGTTGTAGAATGCAACGGTAACTAGGATTGAGGGTTGGGCGCTGGGTTTTGGTTGAAGTGTGTGAATTGGCGGTGCCAAATATGTTGGTGTGATAAACTCTTCAACTTGGCTTGGCTGTCCTCCCATCATATGCGGTATATTCGCTCAAGTTGGTCTGATATTGCGCGGGGTTCACGAATGTCATGAGTTAAAAGACAAATTCGGGGAATGCAAACACTAACTATCAATCACGTGACTCAACTCTTTTGTCTCCGGTTTTAACAAACTGCATGATCTTGACGTCAAAAGGTACAGAAGAGAGAAGGACGTCTCAAGTGAAAAAAGATATACGCGCCGGGAACAAAGGATATATGCAGCGTGGGCGAAGAAGAAGTTCAAGCGATGCACCACGTGACCTTTTTTTATTACTACAATTTTAACGTGCTACGTGGAAACGGGGTCAAAGAAAAGAAAGTATACTGGGTAGAAAATCTACACGCGCCGGGAACAAAGAGCATATGGGGTTGAGGAGTGGGGTGAGTGAGCGAGGACGCCGGCTGACCCTGCATCACGTGACTAATTTGCTTGGCTCATTTCTTGGCGTAACCCTTCCCGACCCCGCTCAACCGAGAACTCGAACTTCAACGTATCTGGAAACCAGAACGTGGTATTAATGATTAATAAACCGTTACCGTGTTCTTTCACTGTAATATTGACAATGCCGGGTGGCATGTTACCCTTGTTGAATCACGCCGTGTGGCCTGCATGTATCCCTCTCTCACCCCTATCCAAGGCATACAATACAAACGGTACTTAGGAGCACACCGGGAGAGCATGACTTAAATGCTCTCCAAATACTTATATTTAACCCTCGGACTCGACCCTTTGAAGAAGTTACAGCCGCTCAAGCCGCACGGCATGATTGTACCTCCCCCACCTCAACGTCACAGGGGCTCAGCCTGCGATCATGAGAGCTGTCTATCAAAGTTTTTTGCACACGCGAGAAGCACATGTGGTCGTCACATGCATAGCGAGTGTGTGAGCAGGTCCAGGTGATTCGGCTTCTCCGCCTGTGCTGCCGCCGCGAAAGCGCCGCTATTCAACCGAGCGCATAGCGACGGTTGAGGGAGGCCAAGAGCGGGGTCTGATTTGTTGCTTAATGGACGTTTGATAGCTCTTAATGTGTATGGGGGACTCGTAGAGCTGTTAGTTGAGTGTTTTATGGTGTGTAGGGTGAGTTTGGTAGGGTTTAGTAGGATTCAGTAGGTGGAATTGTTTAAGCGAATGGGAGCCATTGGCGGCTGCGGAACAGTCCGAGATTCGAGCGGATTTCCTTTTACACTATGATAGTAAACCAATTAAGGTCGGCGGGCCCGGCATAGGCGAGATTAACGTGCTAAATGGGCAGTCTCCGTGCAACCGTCGCCGCGCCGTGGTTTGTCCGTATATGAAAGAGCTGCTTTTGGATAGTAGGGGCATAACGGAGAAGAAAGTACTAATTTTATCAGAGGATATAAAAGACCCAATGGATGCAGGAGAAAGAGCAAAACGCGCTCCTTCTTTCATTGTCCTCTTCTCCCCTTTTACCCCTTACTTCCAGCTTTTTTTCTTGAGCTGAAATGCGTGCCGCCGCTGTTATTGCCGCTCTTGCTGCTGCGTCTACTGCGCAAGCGCATGCTACTTTCCAATACTTTTGGATCAACGGTGTTGACCAGGGGAACACAAACGTTCGTCCTCCTGTGTCTAACAGTCCTGTTACGGACCTCACCTCGAAGGTAAGCGCATATACTTGCATCATGAACACTGGTCATACTCAAACAACCTCCTTATTGCTCTTTAGGACCTTGCATGCAACGTGGGCGGTACCGTTGGCGCAGCGGTCGTAGACACCGTCGCTGCTGGAACCCCCGTCTCTGTCGAGATGCACCAACAACCCGGTGACAGGACCTGCACCACCGAAGCCATTGGCGGCAACCACGATGGTCCCACCATCATCTACATGGCCAAGGTGGACAATGCAGCCACCGCTATTGGCTCTGATGCCAACTGGTTCAAGGTCGCCCAGACTGGGCTCGTGAGCACCGACTACTGGGGAACAGACGTGATGAATGCCAACTGCGGAAAGGTCAACTTTACCATTCCGTCGGACATCGCTCCTGGCGATTACTTGATTCGTGCGGAGGTCATTGCCTTGCACGTTGCTGGTTCTATTGGAGGCGCACAGCTCTATATGTCTTGCTACCAGGTCAAGGTCACCGGTACCGGGTCTGCGTACCCCGCCACCGTCAAGTTCCCAGGTGCCTACAGCGCAACGTGAGTGAGCTAACTCGAACATCTGTTATTGCAGATGGCTGAAATGCACGACGCTCTGCAGTGACCCCGGCATCCTGTTTGATCTCTACAGCGCCTACACCTCTTACACCATCCCCGGACCCGCGGTGTACGTTGTCGGAACCGGCTCTACCACACCCCCTGCTACCACCGCCTCGCCTACGACTACTTCTACGAGTGCTACTGCATCTGCGACTGGTGCTGTCATTGCCAAGTATGGCCAATGCGGTGGTGAGTTTGAATACCTTTGAGGCACGTGTATGCGTTAACCGTCGTTAATTTGCAGGTACCGGCTGGACTGGCTCCACCAACTGCATTACTGGCACTACTTGCACTGTCGTCAACGCCGTAAGTCAAAATCCCTACCCAGGTTTATAGGTTTTTTGCTTACTCCCGAGTGAATTTAGTTCTACTACCAATGCCTCTAAGCTCTGGAGATTCATTCGCATCTGATTTTGATCCAACTTACACTGGGGTGGATGTATGCGCGTGCCAATGCATGGTTATCACAACATACTCTTTCTGTATTGATTTGCTTTAAGACGAAGCTCGGCGCATACAGGATCGTCATCCCAGACAATAGGGTTTGCGCAGTCTAAACTCGTTCAAGTTTTCACGTACAAAGTAGTTCTAAATAACGGAGATGAGAGAAAAATTAGATAATAAGAGGGTTGCATGTCGAGGTTTGTGAGATTTAGCGACTTGGGGGACAATGTAGCACCCGAATGAAAGTTATCGGACTAATATACACCAAATGACTGCTACCCTTGGTATTCCGGTGTTGCCCGAGAACACTTCGAGAGTTCAAATAAATAGGGGCATGGAAGCCGTTATTTTTGGGCAATAACGCAGGAAGGTGGAGTGTTCTGGGAATGCGCCAACATCAGGGGAAGCCTTGAGCATCGTGCAAGCCATCAATCAAAGTTCTTTCCGTACTTATAGAACCCATGTGGTCGTCACAATCTGTCCAGGTGACTAAGCTTCTTGACCGTCTATGCCGTTGCCACAAAAGCGCCGCTATTGAGCCGAACGGTAAAGGTTGTTGACCAGGGCCAAGAAAAGGTAATATTCGAAAGGAAGTACAACCAAATGACAGAGTACTTCTGTCCCCTGGCTAGAGCTTGGTGCTCGATACTTGTTGTGGGGGCAACAGGGGTTTGAGTTTGACTGAATGCAACGCATGTACGCGCCTTGATCGGGCCGACAATTGCGCGGTATGTCTGGTTGTAGGACTCAATCTGGGTTGGCAATTGACCAGTCGTGATCAGCAGGCACTGACTAGGAGGATTACGGCTTACTTTAAGCGTAGAACCAGCAGTTACTCCAGTGTCCTCCACGCCGTAATTTGTCCGAATCCCAAGGATGTCCTCGGCAGCGACGGTGCCAGCAGCTATAAAATAGCTGAAGTTTCGATATGTTCGGAGCAAATTTACCCCTCACTTCCACCTTCCTTCTACATTTCCCGTCAAACATGCGAGCTGTCGCTATCGTTGCCGCTCTGGCTGCCGCCTCCACCGCGCACGCCCATGCTACTTTCCAGTACCTCTGGGTGAATGGCGTCGACCAAGGAAACAAATGCGTTCGCCCCCCTGCGTCCAACAGCCCCGTGACTAGCGTCACCACCAATGTAAGCACATACACCAGCTGCGCATACATATACAATACACAAGCTCACGCTGTCTTGATCGATCAACATAGGACGTTGCATGCAACGTAAATGGAAACAACGCCGCGGCCGCGACCTGCTCTGTTGCCGCGGGAGCCAAGGTTGCCGTCGAAATGCACCAGCAACCCGGCGACCGTACATGCACGACCGAGGCTATCGGTGGCAACCACGACGGCCCTACCATCATCTACATGGCCAAGGTCAGCGATGCCTCCACCGCCGTCGGCTCCAGCGCCAGCTGGTTTAAGGTCGCCCAGACCGGGCTTGTGAGCAAAGACTACTGGGGCACGGATGTGATGAATGCCAACTGTGGCAAAGTCGAGTTCACAGTTCCGTCGGATATCGCCCCTGGTAACTACTTGATTCGCGCGGAGGTCATTGCGTTGCACGTTGCTGGCTCGCTTGGAGGCGCACAACTCTATATGTCTTGCTACCAGATCAACGTTACCGGCGGAGGGTCTGCGAGCCCCGCTACCGTCAAGTTCCCAGGTGCCTACAGTGCAACGTAAGTCAGCTAACTCGATCGTATATTGTTTCAGATGACTATAGTGTGGAACGATCTGTAGTGACCCCGGCATCTTGTTCGACATCTACGGCCCCTACACTTCCTACACTATCCCCGGCCCCGCCGTCTACGCCGGGGGCGGGAGCTCGCAGCCTGGCACGACCGCTGCCGGGGCTACTACTAGCACTACCAAGACTACTGCTGCGGCGACCACATCTACTTCGACCACCGCCGCCGCGACTCCTACTGGTGCAGTCGTCCAAAAGTACGGCCAATGCGGTGGTAAGTTGGCTACATATTGATATGTGAGTTGTGTATTGAATTTCCTGGGTTTTAGGTAACGGCTGGACTGGGTCTACCAACTGCGCCGCTGGCTCCACTTGCACCAAGACCAACGATGTAAGTTGACAATATCTCAGACGTTCGACCTACTATTGACCCCACTTTCGTCTAGTATTACTCTCAGTGTCTATAAGTCGTGACTTCATTAGCATATATTCTTGGCTTCGGGACGATGTGGATTGATACATGTTGCGCGGCTTGCTGGAATACATATTCATTTCGGTTTTGGATTGACGCCCTTATATGCGCTGTGGACATTAGTTTTGGGAGCGTGGGAGTTTGACTCGTGACCGTCCCCGACGATAACCGGGTTTCCCATGAACAAGTCTTAATTACCCGGCCTCCTCCATCCCAGGTAGGCCACCACCGTTATCGTAAGTATTAAATTCAACCTAAAGTATTTACTGGGCCGTCCGTGGGCATAGGATACAATACATCCGACCAGTAGTGAAACAAAATCGTAATTCAAAACAGCATTGCGTAGCGTCCAAATATCGCCATGGGGATCAAGACAGCGAGAGTGGGAGTGACAGGATATGACAAAACTGAACGTAAAAGCATAGACCACGAACTAATGCAGACAAGAAAAGCCCCGAAAAGCATCAGAATGGATCTATACGAACCGCGAAACGGAGTCATGAAAGGGCATAAAGGCATAAAGGGTACGAACCACTGGCAGTCGCAGTTGGGGAACAAATTGTCCTGAATGAACAACTTGCCCCCGAATGCAAGAGCAAGGATCACGTACGCCGCGAAATAAAGTCATAAATCATCTACCGAGTCAACTATCGCAGGGTCGCCCGGTTTTTGACAGGTGAGGACCCTGAACTCCTATCCCTCTCGGGTAATATCACCGGCCTCCCGTCGGGCGTCGTTATCCTCACCTTGGTTCCCGGTCGGGCCAGGTGAAAATCCCGCGGGACGGTGGAGGGGGACCATGGACCATGTTCGGTCGTAGGAGGGGCCCATGACGGATGTGATGTAGGGGGGGACCACTGCGGTTGAGACTGGGACCACTGTTGGGGCGTTGACGGAGAGAAATGTCCATAATAGTATGCTGAAGATGAAGACGGCGATGGGCTAGTCGGAACAGTCGTATTCACGTACTGTTGTAAAGGATTTTGTTGAGGTAATTGGGAATTTGGCGTGATTGGAGTGTGTTGTAATGATGACACAGACGACGTTGCTGGTGACCTCCCAGACGACCGACCCGATGAGGAGACAGGAGTCATCAAGAGTTGACTTGAGCCTTGGCTTGATTGGCTCGCCAGAGTTTGTAGATTAGGTCGGGAATCTATCCGTGGTGGCGTGGCGTAATGAAAAGACCCCCTCGAACTAGACCTCGTCCCGCTGCACGGCGTGCTCGGATCACTCCGCCTCCAGGAATCGGATTGGAAAACGTCTGTGCCCGCATTTGCACTCGTGCTCGCCCCGGGTTCGGTGGGCAACGAACTTATGCTTGATGACTAACCGCCCCACCCCAGATGTGTTATTGCCGGAGCTAGGGGAACGTAAAACGGGGAGATACTCACGGGCGTACGAGGCCAGATCGGATTGCTAACCTCCCGGTGTTTTTGGATCCTCTTCACATACGGCTGGCGGCCTGCAGCGGGTAGCGGTGTAGGACCAGGTCGAGTGGGGGGCTCAAATAATGAGGGTTCATCTCGAGATGCGGGACCAGAACTTGATTGAGAGCTTGGTGTTAAAGCTAATGAGTCCATGAAAGGCGTTGCCCCCGAGTTAGAGGTGGTGGCCATCAACGCTGCTTGGGATTCAGAAGGAAGGCGAGGGTCGGAGGGCATCAATAACGTAGGAGAGAATAGCGGTGGGTCGACGGGCCGACCCGCAACGGGCGTCTTCGTCCTCGGCACAAGGGGCTCGTTTTCCGCTCCGAACCCCAAGAAATCCTGTGTCAGGGTGAACGTGTCTGCGTCATGTTTGATGAGAGGCGGAGGGGAGTCGCTCAGTACACCGCCCTCTGGAAGGCTCAACACGCAATCGGGGCTGTGTAGGACAGAGGGGTCGTCGTACAGCAGAGCGGTGGTTAATTGAGCCATACTTGGTCGGTCGATTGGTTCGTAGGCCCAGCAGTGTCGGAGTATATGACCAAGATGTGTCGAGGCGAGGTCGGAGGAAATGGGAGGTTGTTGACGGGAGACAAATACGGCTACAGATACGTTTAGCACATATGGTTATACGACTCTCAAGATATAACTCACCCCTAATAACTCCGAAGTCGTTCATAGACGCCCAAGGTAGACACTCGGTTAATATCTAACAAAGGTGGGGAAAGAGTAAATACTCATAATTAATGAAATAAATTAGTAATAATGGCTCTCACCTCCACACACAGACACCCGAACGCCCAGACGTCAGACTCGACGGTGACCGGTACCATGATGTCACCCTCGACGCCGCCAAATAATTGGGGTGCCATCCATCGACAACTTCCTCTACTTGATGACGTGGTCCAGCCCGTCGACACCTCCAGTACCATTCGGCTCAGCCCGAAATCCGCAAGCATCGGGGTCCCATCTTCCCGCATCAAAATGTTACACTATGAAATCGTAGGCGATTGTAAGTAAAATAGGAAGGAAATTTTGGCTGTGTTCGAGGGCCTACCGCTTTGATGTCGCCATGAACGATTTTCGTGGGTTGCGAGTGGAGGTAGACTAGGCCGTCTGCCACTTGGCGGATCTTGACTGGATGTTAGAAATGAGTCACCTTGATGAGAGAAGGGTGCTTACAATGTCCATCCTGTCCGCTGTTGGGTTGTTGCGAATATATTCGGTGCATGTGCCAGCGGAGCAATATGGGTACACCATGGAGGGGAGGCCGTCGTTGCCGGGTAGCCAACATAGCCCGTAAAATGGGATAATATTCTGTGGTCATAATATATCAGAACTGCACCGCAACCCTCGGTAAACGGACATACATTATGGTTGACCGAGCACCAGGAGACGACCTCTCTTGATATCCGCTACAAGGTTCACAGAATTAGAATCGAGTGCGAGGTTCGTTTACGCCACGTAGCATACCATTTTTAACCTATCAAGTCCGACCTTTTCCTTCGTCGCAACACGAATCATCTTGATCGCGACCTGTGAACATAAAATGCTCCCTTGAGTGGGACCATCCAATTA
>JANWGL010002748.1:3420-30072 GCA_025200755.1 Ceratobasidium sp. C01 | reverse complement strand
CGCAAAATCCGCAGGCCGAGAACATGCGGAAATAAAATCCGCAGGTGAGTGGACTCAAATCGCCGACAGTTACTTACGGTTTTTTGAGATTCCGCAGGTGGTATGCGGAACCTCCGCAGGTTTTGGGTCCATAGTGAGATTGAGGAGGAACCGTGACCAAACTCAACCAACCCACCTTTAATTGCTATCGTAGCGCCCCCGCGCCGCCGACTCGCCACATTTGGCAGACATTGACTAGAATGAGAAAGACTTGGCAATTCTTATCTTCAGACGATTCAAGCTATATGCCGTATATGTCCAACTATACCCAACTAGACGGTACAGGAACTACGTTCTGACAGAAATTCGCCTTCCTTGATCTCTCATGCTCACGACGAAGCGGACAGTTACGCACGCCAACGATCAAAACCAGAACACATGTCGTTATTTCTGTTTCAGACAGCTGTAAGCGCTCTGCTGCGACACTTGAACCCCACCTCGGCTTTGCGGAAAATACTATTGCGAGTGGTTGCCGAGGGATATGACGGACATGAGATGGCTCCGGAGTTGCACTATGCCCACGAGATGACAACTGCAAATGGCTTTTAAGGAGGCCGGCGAGACCAACAATAGCCAGGTTCAACACACCAGGCCCCCTCTCCTCTTCAGACGGACTTGCAGTATTACCCCCGACGTTCACTCACTCAACTATAATAGTGAGTACTAGTCCGATTTTCCAAATCAATATTCATAACACTATTTTTAGATGTCTGGCACTACTCCCATTCGCCCCGATTTTAATGCCCAACCATCCCAAGTGGCGATGGACGAAAAGGTTCCCATGTCCCCTAGCGAACCCCCGAGCCCCCCTCGCGCCTACAACCCCAATGAGGTCGAGCGCTCCTCATCGGGCTACAACACGCCACCTGGAGAGCCTCTCACTGCCGTGAACAGTATCTCCCTCGAGGCAGGCTTGTCCGACAAGGCCAAAGAGGCCCGCGATTCGCAGCTCGAGCCTGAGCCTGAAGCAGAGCGGGAGATCCCCACCGCTGAGCTCCCTATGGTCGTCCGTCCCTTCTCGGCCAAGATGAGGAAGCATCTCATGGCGGAAGTCGATACCGACATTGCGAGCTTCCCTCTTGGAGCGTACTGCTTCATGACTGGATACGTGAGTGGCTCTCGTTGATCACTCGGTTACCATCTATTTACATTTGGTGTGGCGCACTTGTTATAGTCCAATGCGGTCACCTACACTGCCGCCTACGTCTGGTCCTCGTTCCAAACGGGTAACACCATCCAGTGCGCGATGGCCATCGCCAAGCTCTTCAGCAAGTACCCGCACCCTATCACTACCAACCCCTGGCCCGACACCATCCCCGAGCAAGTCCCGTGGAACCCGGTTGCCGCCTCTCAATGGTCGTGGCACCGTGACTATCACCTCCGTACCAGTGACGGCCAGGCCCTCGCATCGCTCGTTTGCTTCATCTTCGGTGCCTTCTGCGGACGGTTGGGTGATCGAGTCGGACCGAGGACGCGTGTGTGGCTCATGGCTGGTACCTTCCTTCAAGCCTTCTTCACCGTCGCTTCTGGACTCTGCGCTTGGGCTGATCGTACGTCTCTTTCTCACATTTATGATTGACACTTGTCTGATCTGTCATTGCAGACGAGAGCTCCTTTGCGGGTGCGCGTGGTGTCGAGTTTGCCAACTGGGGTACCCCTCTCGGTTTCTGCGCCATCGGGTTCGCGAGCGCTGCCATGGGTCTCCAAGCTCACGCCGGTGTTCGCATTGGAAACATCTTCAATTCGTGAGTTCTATAGCCACTCGGACAATTCGCAATACTCAACTAAACAATTCACACACACAGGACTGTCGTGCTGACCACTATCTGGGTGCAACTTGTCGGCGAACCCAAGCTCTTCCAGCCTCACATGGTTAAGCAACGTGATCACAAAGTCATTGCCATCCTCGGTCTCATTATCGGAGGTCAGTCCTACTACACCCAACTATAACATCAAGAGCACATCACTGATCTATATATTTCCTCACCACAGGTATCGTCGGACGCGCACTCGTCGACGTTATCGGCTCCCCTTGGACCCTCGGACTCGGTGCAGGCATCCGTATCCTTATCGCCTTCAGCTGGCTTTCCATCCCCGCGGCCAAGCCCAAGAAAAAATAAACCCCGAATTATGCCTCATGCAACACGACCTCGTATTCCTTTCATGTCTTCTTTGCTTTTAATTGGGTTTGGGCTTGGTTTTCGGGTGGATGGGATGGCTAGTTGATGATCTCGTCTGTTCAGCTGGAAGATCCAGCACACACAACTCGTTACGATCTTTTGTTTAGAGCATTATACTCATTATAATGAAAATTACTCATTAACTCATTATATACGCGATAGAATAAGAACCAGTCGTGCACAGTAAAACACTAGAGAAGTCAAAACGTGTCGCAGCTCCCAGGGCTGTCCGACTCGAGCGATCCACGAAGAATGATTCCATCCGGTCATCGACTTGGCGCCGAACTCCGAGCCACCTCTACAATTGAGAGAGCATCTCATTACGGGGCGGCAGGACAGAATCCGCCGGTTGCGTGATAACATCCTCGTACGAGACGGGGGCGGGGCATACAGGGTTATCTAACTTCATGCCGAGTACATGCGCGATCCAAATGGCCACGCTAAATGAAGATCGTGTGTAAATTATATGCGCAGCACGGAAAATATAAACACTCACCCATTCGTCCAGCCAAACTAAATCCGAAGAATCCACATTTAGCTTTCAAAACCGGTTTGAAACATATGGCAAACTAAGACTTACCCCAGTCTGAATCTCGTACTCGCCACCGTGCCCACTCTGAGTGATATTCCACGCATTCAATTTCTCATACATCGCCCCCGGGAATCTATCTAGCCAGACATCTTTTTCCGGGTCGTCTTGAACTATCTCTTCGATATCGTCATCTCGTAACTTTCCAGTGATGTTCCTATAATTAACCGTGTTACTCGTCACCTCAAGAAGTCGAATAATCAAACTAACCAGTTGCAAAATGCAGATGTCATGTAGCGCATGGCTAACTCCTTGAGCATCACGTTCCGCCAACTTGAAGATGTCGTGCCGTCCAAGTCCTTGCCTCGGATATCGTTCCCTGCCATGACAGGAAGATCTTCGTACTGGACTCCAAGCTGGTTCTCGGGAGTTTCTACCTTGGCGAACTCAAAGGCATCCATGGTGGTCAGGTTGAAAGGAAGATTCTGCAGAGCCTTGAGTGCAATATCTATTTGCTCAACGTCAGCATGTAAGTAGTTCTCAAGCTTGAGTAGGCTAACACTGTAAAGGCGGCCAAGCGTTCTAACCGAATCACATGCGATCGTCAGTTAAACTCAGTTTACTCTGTGGGCGCAATACCTACCGGGAAGTCCCATTGCTGACCAGAATGAGTGACGGTGGCTGGCAGAGGTCCTTGGTATCTGCAATAGCAACAGAATCAGTTCGCGCTCAAATAAGTCCGTGATTTGCTTACCGCTTTAAAAGGTCCCGCATCCCCGAAAAAGCCTCCATAGCCTTCTGTTGGTTAGACCACACGGAATCAGGCCAAATGCCGCTCCAATAAGGGGCCAGTGCAGCGCCACTCCAGAAGTTCCCAGGCTTCCCAGTACGTGGTACGTCGGTCTCACTAAGATCATCCAGTTCGAAATCATAGAAGCCACTCTTCGATTCGTCCCAGTGCAGGTCGAGTATTGCCGCCTTCAGGTTATACGCAGCCTTCTCGTGACGACGCTTATGTTGCCAAGCGTACGGGGATTCGTCGTCTACAGCGAACTGGTAAAGATCGGCCATGAGCGTGTGGCATCGGTAGAGAATACTGTTAAGATCGACAGGGATGAGTCTACGAATCTGGACCCTTCGCATCTGTTCGATGCGGTCTTCAGGTAGGGTACTCGGGTTACCCATCCAGCGTGCAGTGTAGTCCCATCTACATATATGCGCGTCCAGATGAGTCTCTTGATCGCTAAAAATAATAGTTAACATACCCAGACTCCGCACCACTTGCAAGCTCCGAGTATATTCTCGATTCATCCTCTCTCGTTGGTGGAGTTTCATCGCACCATGCCGTCATCCAATCTTCCGCATATGACTGTATACACGATCACTGGGTTAGCTGAGAGTGCACGTCAGACCTTATAGTACGAACCTCTGGGCGTGGCCCATCAGCTTGCACATTGTAACGGTATACGAGATGTGTTCGACTCGGATCGTTGGGCGACTTGACTCGAACTGAGCGATTTTCAGCCCACCAACGGAGTTCTCTCTGTACAGGTGTTCAGAAGTAGTTCCAATATAATCGAATAGACTCACCTCCGCCAGTGGGAGCGCTCCGTGAAGTATTCCAGTATCGTTGGTACTATGAACGTAAGCATGGAGCATCTAACGGTGGGGGAATATCACATGAATAAACAATCTTGGAGTCGCTCAAAAAGGTCGAGGACACACATGTACGAATAAGGGGGGCTGTGACCTGTTCAGGTAATATTTCCTAGAATTTGCATAGATCAGTTTCCCAAGCACGCTGAGTTTGGCGATTACGTCCAACATACCTCCCACCATTAGGGATGAACCCATAAGACCGTATTTCATCCATGAAATTAAGAAGTGTAGTGCGAGCCAGGTAGGTCATATTACCCGCTAGCAAGCCCTCTAGGACGAAGAACGAATCCCAATAGTACTGCTCCCGAAATCGGCCTCCTGCGATTATAAATGGGTGCTCTAGTCGGATGATCGATGTAGCACAGTTCTCCTCCCTCGAAATGGAGTATCCAAACATTCTAGCATCGTTGTGGGCGCTGGCGGGTGGCGAGCCGGGACCAGGGAGAAGTTGTGTTTCAGCGACATCCTCGTTGTCATTGATACACTTTTGAATCATCGTTCTATCCAGGTTGTTCCAGTAGTGGTGTACTATCTTCGTCCAAGCTCGAAACACTCTCGCCTGAGGCCGGATTTGGTGCACTACCGAAGGCGTATGCGGAAACCTGACGTTGACATAATCTTCTAATTCTCTCCCAGGTTCGTTCTAGGGTTTGAATGGGTATGTTCGAGTTACCAGACGTTAATGAACAGCAATGGACGTACAAATTCAAATCTAGTTTCCATCTCCCCGATGAACTCGGAAGCGGTGAACTGGCGACTTTGAAGCATCTTCTGCAAGCCACTGCTAATCTGGGTGCCGGGGAGGTTGCTTGCACGATCAACAAACGTCTTACTGTCACCGCGGTGGTCCCTCGCGTCGTTCCAAAGGCGTATCAACTGAGGATAATGAGTCTTTCATCAAAGGTAAGAAAGTTGGTACGTACTGTACCGTTGCAGTAAACGGAGCCACTGGAATCGGCAACTAGCTCTCCGAACTCGTTGCGCCCCTGACACACGGAGAATTTTGAAATGACGTCTGGTCCGGGTACGAGTAACACGCGCGAAGGATCGCCTCGTTTGCGGCACATTCCTTCATTGCGAGCGTGTGCATGATAGATGGTGCGGTCGTTAATGACCACAGAACCTCGCACTTGCGCAAGGGCTAGAGGGAGGGCTGCGAGGCTAGGAACGAGTATCTGAGGTTTGAACCACATCGTGGTAATACAGAAGACTGAGGGCTCTAGGTAGCTTTGAGGTGTTCTCCTATCCTTTTTATAAGGATAGCCAGGAGTCTGAGACAGTGCCAGGAATGGCCGCACTGTGAAATGAGCTGTGCGTGAAATCTCCTGAACCCGGTTCGGCTACAGTGCATGTCCGTTTCAAGGAACAGGTTTGCTGTAGTTCAACGGTCTAGCTAGCTGACCATCCTTCGAGTCACCGGTTCGGGCCTTCGTCGTCCGTATCTTTTGGTCTTGCCCCATGGCTCGCATCACCGATTCCCGATCTCCAATCTTTCCCGACCGATGATTTACCTTGGCAAATAATTCAAGTGTAGGAAACAACGCCAGCCTGGTACCTGAAAACGGGCACCTTGTACAACTGAACAGGGTTCGGTGGATTTCACGCCCGGCTCTTTTCAGCGCCCCGAGAGCCACCGTTGCTTTGTATGCGATCCTGGAGCCAGTATGACATATCGTGCCTCATGAGAGACTCCTCTCTTAGCATCAAGAAGCAGACAGGCAAATTCGGATACCCCAGAGGAATAACAGAGCTCGTACAAAGCCTAATCGAGGTTGCTGAGCTAGAGTTGCCTAAATCGTAGCCCATATGACCATTTCAGGAGAGAAACGCAAAGACTCCAGATAAAATAACCAACGCAGCAGTACTGCTCGAACAGGGTTTCGTACCGAATCAACGTCAAAGGAGAACTCTGGTTTTGGGTCCGAGCGATGGCAAGCGACAAACAAGACTAAATCACGTGGCGTTTTGGTGTGCTTGCTTACATAAACGGGCCATCCAGTAGCACAGAGTCCCACTTTCTACACAATATATATACATAAATCATCGCACTCGGATTGGGTTTACTGTTCCCGCAGTACTATATACCATTATCTGGAAACCACCGAGAACGCCTGGGTAATACGTAGATGGGATGAAGAGGTACGTTCCAGGGCGCACTGACGTGCCAGGAAGGAGCACACCAGACACCGCGTCACTATATGCTCCAGATGTGGCCACCTGCTTTCCTGGAGTACCTTGAGCTGCCCTCTCGAATAATGTTAGGTTGAGAGCCGGCATTGGGGAAAGAGGAACTGGTTTCGATATTATCTGAAGACGAGCGCTGAAACATGTTTTATAAGTTTCAGAGTATGCCTATGCATGAACAAGCACACACCTGATCTTAGTGGGTGTTGATATCGTGATTTCGAACGTAGGGTTCGAGTTATAATTCCCAGAAGAAGGGCCACCCATAGCCGATAAGTTGTCCCTACCAAGCTATCATGTTAACGTGTTCACCTAACTACGCTACCGAGACTCACCAGGATCCTTTCACAGTTTTATGAAACATTCCAGCACCTTCGGCTGGCAGCAGAGTTACCTCAACGGGCATATCACACTCCACTCGAACTGTGTAATCTCCGAGCTGGCCGGCTTCGAAGGAGGAGACAACCAGCGTATAATCACCAGCTATTATATGCGCAAAGTTATCTCAACTCAATGTCTTCTCGAACCTCGCTTAAACTCTTGGCTTACCTTGAACCTCTCCCTCGACACACGCCAGCCCAAACGTGTACGTTCCTGAGTCGATGACTACATCTCCAATAACGACACTAAAAACGAGGCGAATTAGTTAAACAGTTAGGTGAGCGCTAGGTGGCACTGACTCTGAGACTCGTTGTCCACTCGACCACACCAGTTTCCCGTTCAATGGAAGCGTACGTACGCCTTCGACCGTCAACTTGATAGGCGCACGTGCTCTGTTTCCGGTTCCTGCGCTTTGGCTTCCTCCAGCACCGATCCGGACACGGTATTGAGGATTATTCATGAAGGTGGGAAGCGAAGCGTTCCCGCCCGCTGTCTTGCTAGTGAACGCTCCGCTAAGCTAAAAGCAATTTAGTTGAGTTGCCGTCCTGTAAAAGTGGATACGAAAACATACAGTCTTTATATATCCCAGAACATGTGTTACCGCTTCGACCTCAACGCTCGCGTGAGAGTATATAGACAGAGTATATCCAGTGTCTGGCCCACTTCCCTCTCTGCAAGCAACTAGAGAGATGACTTCTCCTGGCGGCACGTCTCTGATCCGAGTCTGCAAAAGACACGTTCAGTTTAGATCCGGTGGGCTAGAGAGCGATCTTACCAGAACGTGCGGACTGTCCGAATATGTACACTACAATATAACCGTGTGAGGAGCGATTCTGGCGTACAAACCTGAGAATACAATTACCTTGTTTGGAACTTGGTCGGCACGTAACATTTTACCTGCTTCGCCGTGCGAAAAATGGTGAAGTGCAATAAAGTCGGCTTGTGTGGACTTAGATACTACATGCCGGGTCAGCAAAACCCAGATCTCTCGTGGTTCCTTGTCGATGACGACTGCCGGGTCTGTATACCGCAAGCGGTAGTGGTGATTTGAAGCTAGTATTTCATGGATAAGTGGACTGTTTAGAAACGAAGCTGATGGGCCTACCGGCATGTTCTCCAGACTCAGCCGTGCGTTCTCGCCATAGGCTAAAATTGAGACTTAATTTGGACGATAAACATAGTAGGGGCAGGTTCACTCACCCATGAACGGCCTTGTTATGAGCGAACATGGCTGGATCCCAGTTGAGATACACGCTCTCGAAGAGGTTACATACCAACCCCCACGAGATGGTAAGCATTCCTCCGCCTGACGAATCATCAGTTCCCAGGCAAGTTAACAGTCCACAAGATAGCTCACCTTCACTCGAATCAGTACGCCTCCAGGGGTTCAAGACTTTGAGATTCTGGATGGCACCGTCGTCTTCAAGTCCTAAAGGAAGGATCAGATGGGTTGAATCATACATAAAACCCTACGGAGTACGACGATACATACCTACGATGGCGTAGTTGTGTGCAGCAATCAAGACGTCTTTCCAACGTCCCTCCCCAGTGACCGTTTCACCCGTTCCCAGTGTTACCAGCGCTGTGCCTGTTAAAGGTTTACGAGACATCACGACGAGACATTTAGTGGATACGTTTTTAAGTCAAAAAGCAGTAGGCTAACCATTAACGAACCCATCGTAGATTCTCTTCCAGCTCTTCTCTCTTTGAAAGTCACTACTGAAATACCAATAAAGCTATTCCGCTATAAACAATAGTAAAACCCCAACATACCCAGTGATATACACGTGCTCCGGTATCCAGGATGTTAGGGCGCTGGGACAGATTCAGTGGGATTACCTCTTTTCCACACAACGGGCTTACTGCAAATCAATGGAAGAATTTCTAGATGCATGTCCAAATTAGTTGGGCCATATGACACAGTATTCCTAAACTTACGATCCCGGAAAGTCGTAACCCCCCATGAGCTTCATATAGGCCTTCTCCAATAGAGCAGGCCAAAGCTGCGCCCGTTTCACAGTCGTGGCACATATCAATCGACCATCAGGAGCCGTTGGTAACAGTTCGTCTATCACTAAACACACGAGTCAGTGAAGTTTGGAGGGCCGAAACTCCTGGTGTACCTATCTAAGTAAAGTGTGATTAGCCATTGCCATCATGCGGAGTGATAAAGACGTACCATTCTCCATGCGCCGTTGAACATCACTCGAACACTGTATTTCCCTTGAGAGTCCCTGAGGGGAACCCCATTTTCATCTTGAGGGTGTATTGCCCTAAGAGCCAACTAATGTGGTGGTCAGCCACGCCTTCATAATTAGGTGGTGGCAGGCTTACACAACTTCTAAAGCGTCGACGGTGTTCCTCACAAACCCCTAACGCAGCAATGACCGAACAATCGGACACGACATCCTGAACAACCTCGTCAGGAGTATCAAGGTCTACGAGCGGTAGATCGCTTGGAGGGCGTTTCCAATCCGCCGATGCTGCGCTATGGGCTGTAGAAAGCTGCGGCGCACCATCTCTATCGCTACAATACATCGAACGGAAAACGTCAGTCACCCATCCCCCATAAGACGTAACCAGCGACAGACATGAATACTATCGAACTAGACAATCCAGACGGCAGACGAGCAGGTCCCAGGGTAGGCGACCAGACTGGCAGCGTTATACCGTTTACTCGAGAGGAATGTTTAAGTATTTGTGCTTGCTCGTCTACGACAAAATGTATGTGGAAGAAAGAGACGAAATCTAGTTAGAAAACACGAACCTTCGGAAAGAGGGTCTCGCTGTATCCGTTTGAGTTCGCCATTAGTGGCACGCTTGATAAGATTTGCACGTTCCAGGGCTCGCGACCCAGAGGTTTTCGCAAGAGTTCGAGTTTCTGATCGAGTGGACTTGCTAGCAATAGAGACAAATTCCTTGGCGCATTGAATATACAGCTGATACGCAACCTCAAGCTGACCAGCATGTTCTTTTTGAGTCGCACGACTCAGAGTTGCCTAGAATAAAATAAGCTAGAAATGAAAGCAAGCAAGCCGGGTAGACCAACCTGCGCGTCAGCCAGAAGTTTCGCCTCAGAAGTGGTGAATGACATATTGGCAGTGAGGGAAGTCAACAAGATACTAGTTTTTACGCAAGATCACCGTCAAAGTCCTAGCGCCAGTATAGATCTCGATAGACAGCCCGGTACTTTATATAAGTTAGCCTCAGTCGCACGCCAAGTTCAGTGTATGACGTTCCCCGAGAAACATAGGGGCTAGGTTCTCGGCCTGTGCTTGGCCCAGGTCAAAGTTCATGGGGCTCCTAAAGAGGCACCACAATTTCAAACTCAGCTTCAAGCTGAGTCAGACGCGAACGCTTGAAGACCACATATGTATGCTCAGACACATTTCCCGACTGTAATTGGGGGGACATATCCTAACATTCTACATCTATACAATATTAAATTATCAGGCACTCCACTCACGATATGTATGAACAATGTTCTTATCCCAGTCGTGTCCTTCGGTTGCTGCCCTAATGGTCTGAAATGATTTGGCTATTCATCTCACTCGCAATAGTATACTATGGCTGAACAGCGTGGATTTATGGCAGTGCGCTATAATATAAGCTCTTCCCCTCGTTGCCTGAGATGAGCGCTCTCTCGAACCAGTCCCTTACTAAATTATTGCGAGAGGGAGACCGGGGTTCGGACGACACTGCCCCGCCTTGGCAAGGGTCAAAACCTAGTTTGCCTATATGTTCTTCGCACCTACAGTATACGTGTTTCCACAACAGACAAGAGGTTAGACGTTGGGATAATCTATCACACAGTCATGATTCCAACTTGAGGTTAGATTCTGACGCAAAGCCAGATTGCAGTATTCTTTCTGACGGGTCCCACAGACCGAGTCAGACGCATTGGTCAATGGCATCACTTGCGATAAACAGTTAGCTTATGGACGAGTGAGTTTTACTAGGCGATAGGGTGTATCTGATAAAATCTAACAAATTCATCTAATTCACCAGCGTCCAAGAGCGAAGTTGATGATATAATCCATAGCTTCAAGGGAAAGGATGATGTCCCTAAATCAAATAATCACAGGGGGGGCAAGGGGGTTCGCTCTTACATTGACTACACAATAGAATTCACTTGATAGGAGAGTTGGAATCCTAGGTGTCAACCAACCACGAAGCGCATACATAGATCACATAACTAAACCACACGTGACTGGATGCTGAGTAAGCCAACCACCTAGCTTCCTATCCTGATTTATGCACAATCTATCCTCTGTTTACAGTATCCGCTCCGCAACCATTGAGTTACTCCGCGCGGATCACTCGGTCTCGTCGTACCATGTATAAACTGGCTGTGTAGCCTGCTGAACCCATCCTCGTCCTAACGACCACCGCAGATGGATTCGAGCAACTTTCGACTGGTTGGCGCGACCGCCTCGCTTGCTATAACTGTTCCATTGATCTACTATTGGCTCCTGCCTAAACCACTGCCTGGTATTCCCCATAACCCAATCACGGGGCTGCTGGGCGATATCCCCAACGTTGCGCAGGCACTGAAAAACAACGAACAGAGCATTATGGATTATTTTACTAACCACATAAAGAAGCATGGTCCAATCTCTCAGGTGAGACGCTATTTGGAACATGTGTGAAAACTTGGTCGGTTCTCTCTCTCAATAGTCTTCTAGATTTGCTTCGGGAATCGAATTGTAGTGCTCCTCGCCGATCGAAATGAAGTTGACCGTTTAGTTGTTCACGGGAAAACTGTAGATTTGTCTCAAGCTAGTCGCACCGTGTAGGTATACTCTTATAATGGTACCTATTCCTCCTAACTATGTTTTGTGAATATTGGTAGTTTTGGGGCTGTGGCTCCCGCTGGTATGACCGCAATTCCTGCTAGTGAGTCCACAACAGCGCGGTTGCCCACTGGTCTATCTCTAATATACTTGGGGTTTCAAGATAGCACCTGGAAGCGGCATCGCAGAATTGCCGGTCCGAGCATGCACCGCCGTTACCTTTCGCGCATGGCTGTGCACGTATCGGCTGCAGCAAATGGACTGGTCAACCTGTGGAAAAGGAAAATACAACTCGCCAAAAACCAAGCGTTCGAGGCTGGGTTTGATATTCAGCTTGTAACGATGGTAAGTATGCATATAGAGTCTCGAGTCTACCGCAATGGGGCTAAAGAAGCATAAATTATCAGGACTCCATGGGTATGAAAGCATATACCTTTACCTAAGCCCGCGCTCACCAATGAGTTATAGCCAACATTGCGATAGGCGTTCCATTGGGCTGCACTGATAAAGCTCTAGCCTCAGTCTCACCTCTCAACCCACCGTCGCCAGGTGTAATGGAATTTTATTTAGGCGAAATCAACCCCCTATTCGCAGCCATTCGAACAGCTATCGCCAAAATCAATCTCGGGTTCACTCTACCTTTCCCAGGGGTTATTCTCCCAGTGCTCCTCTGGTTCTCCTCGACTTGGCGTGCTCATCACAAGGTTCTACAAGAGTATATTCTGAAGTCAATCTCTGACGCACGAACCCGGCAAGATATGACACAAGAATTGAAGGGCAGCTTGGCAACTGACGCTGAATGCATGATTGACATGTTCCTTCAGCAAGAACTACGTGAAGGCACGGATGGGCTCGAGCCTAACGAATTATTCGACGAGCTGCTGACATTATTTGTGTAAGTCACTTCATGCCGTTCAATCGTTGTTTTTTCTAGTACTTAAGAACAATCAGAGGTGGCCAGGAAACTACCGCCACTACGCTTTCCTGGTTTGTCAAGTACCTGGCCGCGGACCCCGAAATTCAGCGCCGATTGCACAAAGAAGTTACTGACGTATTTGGTTCAGACTCGGATGGTCTCCACGTAGCTCTTGAGCAGCTCGACAACATAGAAAGATTGCCGGTTCTTGAAGCCGTATTCGTGGAGACCCAACGTTGCGCTTGTGTCGCGCCAGGTATTACTCGCGTTCGTGAGTTTTTGTATGTTTAGTCCTATCGAACGCCAAAACTTACCATCTCACTCTGGGCAGTTTTAGATGATGAAGTGGTATTGGGCCGTAGAATCCCTCAAGGTATAAACAGCGATATCAGCATACACGCTCGCTAAGTAAACCTCTTTAGGCACTGAACTAATCATAACCACGGGATATTTTGGAATTTCGGAATCTGGGTGGGGTTCAGACGCCGGAACGTGGCGGCCCAGTAGGTGGCTGAGGAGCGACGGCTCGTTCAACCGCGACGCAGGCCCAACTGGAGATCCATTCGGACTCGGTCATAGAGTTTGTTTCGGGCAAAGACTCGCAGTGCGTATATGCTTATGCCACACCGTTAGATGACTCAAAGGCAGCGGACTAAAATTATCATTACGTAGGTATTCCAGCTAAAAGCATTCATAGTCGCACTATCCCGAGCGTTCTTTTTCAAGCCAGTACCTGCAGAAGTTGCCTCGATGAAGTCATTTGATGCGGTAACGAGACGCCCGACGACGTGCTATGCCTTGCTAGAACAGTGGGATGCTTAAATCAATAGAGTCATTAATCTACTCGTGCCAGGCTGAGCTAGATAGTAACTTTGTATGAACGATGTGATGAAGTACGACCCGGGTAATCCTGGAGGTTCCACCAGCAAAGGAGCACAATATTCTCGAGAACATAAGGGGTGCAACGCAGACTACGGTTTGCCCTGATGCACTAAATGCCCTTTCTCTACTACTACTCTACCCTTGCTTAGAATTAACCCCTCTGGTTTGACGAGGTGCATTCAGCCTCGACTAAGAAATATATCCGATGCACAAGCAAACCCCCAAATAGAGTTGCATTACCTTTTGTGCCAATTGCCTCGGGGTTTTTTCTGCTATTAAATATAGGTTGCAGAATATGCAGTGCTCGAAGGGAAAATTGAACCCAAAGTGCTAATCAACCACGGAGCGCATGCATAATGCACAAAAACGAAATTCACACGTGACTAGACGACGAAATGCTTCCTAGCTTCTTATCCTTCTTCACGCGTAAGCTGTCCCACGTTTGTCTGCCCTGTAACCATTAAATTAGACCGTACGGATCACTCGACCTCGTTGTACCCTATATACGCCGGGTTGTAGCCCTCCGAACATGCCTTCATCTTATTATCGCCACTGCACGGTACGCATCTGTTATTTCTCCAAAGGAAACAAGGGCAACGAACCAAACCTGTTATTGCGCAGGTCTTTCAGCTGAAAGCTTATATAGTTGCACTATCCCGTGCATTCTTTTTCAAGCCAGTACCCGAAGAAGTCGCCTCAATGAAAGCAGTTGATGCAATAACGAGGCGCACAGAGATATGCTATGCGTCGATGGAGCAGTGGGATGCCTGAGTTCATAACCGGAATGGGGCGTGCTACTGCCCCGGGGGCGAGCTAACCGTAATCTATCTGGGTATGAGATGTATGCGGTCTTCTTCCTTCGAAAGCTCAATATTTGACAGCCGTTTTCAAAACGCTCGGAGCTATCGGTACACTTTATCGTCTTTTGCATACACAAGCGCGTTTTCGCTCAATGAATATATTGGTGTTTCAAGCGGAGATTACTATGACAATGTCCTACGCGATGAGCGGGTAGACCGTAGCTTATACGATTTATATTAGGTTTCTTGCTCCAAAGATGTCAGTATTTTTTGCCTTCAAAACCGGTTGAAAGTGGGAGAATTACGCCCTGAGAGCTTCACAGTGACTGGGGTAAGTCGTTGCTCTGGTCCTTCAAATAAGAGACCTTCTCGTGCAAGAAAGTCGTCGAGTGCCGCATAGACCCCTCAGACGCGAGCAACACTCGCCGTCAAACATAGATGTCTACTATACTATGCGCTTACGTGTTCTCAGGGACTCTTTTAGGCTTGGCATGGGCAGACGCTTGAATGCCGAGGTCGGGACGCTGTGACTGGCTTGACGTTTGATGTTCGTAACATGGTTTCAATGTTATTCGAGGTCAGGGCAGATTAGCATCATTGAGTCAACTGATTTGTCCGTTCCCGTCCACAAGGGGACGAATCATTTGTCGCTAGAGCTCAACTCTCAGTATTGAGAATACATCTGGGAGGAAGGAGAGTGGTTGCCTGGAGCCAAACCCTCTGGTTGGACCCTTACCGCCATCGTCTCCAGAGGATAGGTTTAGGCCATCTTTAAGCTCCAATCCTGCACCAAATGCGAGAATGTCGTCTGAATCTGTCTTATTTCAAACGGCGTGGGTCTATTTTCCACCGGTATGTAGCGCATATATGAGCCGCCTCCCGACATAGCGGTTTGAAAGAGGTTACTTGAGAGAATTCAGATGGTAGACCGCCCATTCCACTTCCCGGTGGCGTACGGTATATAGTACATCCGACAAAATGTGAAACACACCGGCGTTTTTGCCACCCAATAATACATTCACCCCGAAAATGAATTCCACTGAGTCAACGCATAATCGGGGTTTCCACTGTAGAGTTGTATTAACTTTGAGCCAATTGCCTCAAGTATTGTTTTGCTATTTAATATGGGTTACGGAACATGTAGTGCCTGAAGGAAAAGTTGAACATAACGTGGTGACCAACCGCGAAGCGCATACATAATGCACAAAAACGAAAGTCGTGGGTGGCCAGACGACGAATTGCTTCCTAGCTTCTTGTCCTTCTTCACGTGTAAGCTAGTCTACGCTTGTCTACCCCGCAAACATTGAATTAGACAATGCGGATCACTCGGCCCCGTCGTACCCTATATACGCCGAGTTTGTAGTCTTCTGAACGCGCCTTCATCCTAACCACCACAGATGGGTTCGAGCGGCTTTCGACTGGCTGCTACTGCTGCAACCGCGTCGCTTGCTGTGGCCATTCCATTAGTCTACTACTGGCTCCTACCTAAACCACTACCCGGCATTCCTCACAACCCAATCACGAGCTTGCTGGGTGACATCCCTGACATCGCACAAGCACTGAAAGACAATGAGCACAGCATTGTGGATTATTTTAACAACCATGTAAAGAAACATGGCCCAATCTCTCAGGTAAGCTACTATCCGGAACGTGCGTTCTAGACTAGTTAGTTCGTGCAATTCACCTTACCTTCATTTCTTAGATTTGCTTTGGAAATCGAATCATGGTCATTGTCGCTGACCGAGGTGAAGTCGACCGTTTGGTTACTCATGGGAAGAACGTAGATTTGTCCAAATCCTTGCGATCAGTGTAAGCAAGTACAGTTTTCTGTGAATGTTTCCGCTTTGTTACTATGCTTCGCGAACATTGGCAGTTTCAAGGTGGTGGTTCCCGCTGGGATGCTGTCGTTTCCTACCAGTAAGCTCGCAACAACGTGATGCATACAGGTTGTCTCTAACGAGCTTGCGTTCTCAAGACAGTGCATGGAAGCGACATCGCAGGATTGCTGGGCCAAGCATGCATCGCCGTTATCTTTCGCGCATGGCGGTGCACGTATCAGCCGGGGCGAATGGGCTAATTTGCTTATGGAAAAAGAAAATACAACTCGCCAAAGGTCATGCGTTCGAGGCTGAGCTCGATATTCAGCTTGCAACAATGGTAAGCCCGTCTATACACCTGAATCCGCTGCGACAGGGCTAAAGGCACGTATGTCCACCAGGATTCTATGGGTATGTAAGTAAAATCCTGGATATAAACCGGCGCTGACCGAGGAGCGACTATAGCGAACATTGCGATAGGCGCTCCGTTGGGTTGTACTGAAGAGGCGCTTGCCTCGGTCTCACTTCCTAACTCATCGTCGCCTGGTGTGACGGAATTCTCTCTAGGCAAAAACAACCCTCTATTCGCAGCCATTCGAGCAGTTATTGAGCAGGTTAACCGCGGACTCAACCTACCCTTCCCAGGAGTCATCCTCCCGGTACTTCTATGGTTCTCTCCGACCTGGCATGCTCAATACAAGGTTTTGCGAGAGTATCTTCTAAATTCAATCTCTGTCGCACGAACGCGACAAGGTATGACGGGGGGATCAAGGGGCAGCTTAACCACCGACGCCGATTGCATGATTGACATGTTCCTCCAGCAAGAGTCGCGTGAAGATATAGTTGGTTTTGAGTCTGGGGAACTGTTGGATGAAATCCTAACCTTTTTTGTGTAAGTTCCTTCATGCCAGTCGTCACGTTATCATTCAAGAGAAATTAGAGGTGGCCAGGAAACTACTGCTACCGTCCTTTCTTGGTTTGTCAAGTATTTACCTGCGGACCCCGAAATTCAGCATCAACTACACAAAGAAGTTACTAGCGTATTTGGCCCAGATTCGGACGACTTCCATGTATCTCTTGAGCAACTCGATAATATAGAGCAATTGCCGACTCTTGAAGCAGTCGTTGTGGAAACCCTGCGTTGTGCGCGTGTCGCATCAGGCAGTGGTCGTATCCGTGAGTCACCATTTGTTTCAACCCCTTAGAGCGCCATAATTCACCACCCTGCTCTGGGTAGTCCTAGACGACGAAGTGGTATTGGGTCACAAAATCCCTAAAGGTATAGGCAACAATGCTAATATCTAACCTTGCTAAATAAACCTCGCTTAGGGACCGAAATACTCGTGCCCACGGGATATTTTGGAACTTTAGAGTCTGCATGGGGCCCAGACGCCGAGACGTGGCGGCCTAGTAGGTGGCTGAGGAGTGACGGTTCATTCAACCGCGATGCTGGCCCGAGTGGGGATCCCTTTGGACTAGGCCATAGACTATGTTTCGGGCAAAGGCTTGCGGTACGCATCTGTCATTTCTCCAAATGAAACGAACCAAACATATTATTGTGCAGGTCTTTCAGCTGAAAGCTTATATAGTTGCGCTATCCCGTGCATTCTTTTTCAAGCCAGTACCCGAAGAAGTCGCCTCAATGAAAGCAGTTGATACAGTAGCGAGGCGCACAAAGATATGCTATGCGTCGATGGAGCAGTGGGATGCTTGAGTTGACAACCGGAATGGGGCGTGCTACTACCTTAGGGACGGGCTTACTGTAGTCTACCTGGGTATGAGATGTATGCGGTCTTCTTCCTTCGAAAGCTCAATATTTGACAGCAGCTTTCAAAACGCTCGGAGCTATCGGTACACTTTATCGTCTTTTGCATACATAGGCGCGTTTTCGCACAATGAATATATCGGTGCTACAACCCGAGATTACTATGACAATGTCCTACGCGATGAGCGGGTAGACCGTAGCTTATACGATTTAGATCAGGTTTCTCTCTCCAAAGATGTCAGTATTCTCTTGCCTTGAAAACCGGTTGAAAGTGGGAGAATTACGCGTCGAGAACCTCACAGTGACCGGAGTATGCCGTGCTCTAGTCCTTCAAATACGATACTTTCTCGCGCAAGAAAGTCATCGAGTGTCGCATACACTCCTCAGATGCAAGCAACACTCGCTATCAAACATAGATATATACTATGCGCTTACATATTCTCAGGGACTCTTTTAGGCCTGGCATGGGCAGATGGTTAAATGCCGAGGTCCAGACGCCGTGACTGGCCCGACGTTTGATGCTCGTAACGTGGTTTCAATGATATTCAAGTCAAGGGAGATTAGCATCATTAATTTACCTTATGTAGCCGTTCCCGTCCACAGGGGGAAGGGTCTTCTGTCTAGACACCTCAAGACAATGTTCGCCCAGGAGTGCTATAGACTCGCCCGTGCCGTCAGAACTCAACTCCAGTATTGAGAATATACCTGGAAGGCAGGGGAGTGGCCAAAACGTGTAAACTATCTGCCAGATCTCCTCTCGTATAATTGGTCAATGGGTGGAGCCCGTGCTCCTCTACTGAGCTTACTAATACGACCCGTACGTTTCAGTCATGAGGATTGACATACAGTATTAGGCATATCCGAAACCGCCGACCCTGGAACACCAAATCCTTCGGCGGTTTAACGGCGCGCGCCCTCGTTCCGTTTTCGCCGGGTAATGCAGTGCGTATATGCTCATGCTATGTCATCAGATGAGATGAATCAAAGGCAATAAACTGACCTGACCTTATCATTACGTAGTTATTCCAGCTAAAAGTATTCATGGTCGCGCTGTCCCGAGCGTTCTTTTTCAAACCAGTACGGTATCCCAAAGGTGAGGAAAACAACACATGCCCACGGGCTCCAAACCGAGCTATACCGCTCTTTAACCCGACTGAACCGGATATCCTTGCTACCAAATGCGCTGCAAGATATGCACTGCCAGGTAGGAGGGTTGAAACAAAGGTGTCAACTAACCGCGGGTGCATACATAAAGCATAATGACGAAAGCCCCGCGTGACCAGATGACGGATGACTTCATAGATTCTTATCATTTTCCATGTGTAAGCTACTGTATCCTACGTTTATCTACTACACCAGCACCGAATTGGACCATGCGGATCACCCGGCCTCGTTGCACCCTGTATACACCGATCCGTAGCCTTCTGCACACGCTCTCGTCCTAGCCACACAGATGGATTCGAGCGGCTTTCGACTGGCTGCTGTTGCAACTGCGTCGCTTGTCGCGACCGTTCCACTAGTCTACTACTGGCTTCTACCTAAACCACTACCTGGCATTCCTCACAACCCGTTCACGGGTTTGCTAGGCGACATCCCAGACATTGTGCAAGCACTGAAAAATAACGACCAGAGTATCGTAGATTACTTTAATAACCATGTAAAGAAACATGGTCCAATATCTCAGGTAAGATACTATTCGGGGTAGGGGTTTGGGGTTGACTGGTTCTTATCAATTCACTTTCTCTAGCTTTGTATTGGAAATCGAATTATGGTCATTATCGCCGATCGGGGTGAAGTCGACCGTTTAGTCGTTCACGGGAAGAGCGTAGATCTATCCGAATCCTTGCGCACAGTGTAAGCAAATCCTGTATGAACGCTTCCGCTTCGTTACTATCTTTTGTGAACATTGGCAGTCTCAGGGCGTTAGTTCCTGCTAGCATGATAGCATTTCCTACCAGTAAGTTCGTCACAACGGTAGTGCATCCAAAGTCGTCTCTGATGTGATTATATTATAAGACAGTGCCTGGAAGCGACATCGCAGGATTGCTGGTCCGAGCATGCATCGCCGTTACATTTCGCGCATGGCGGTGCATGTATCAGCTGGGGCAAACGGACTAATTCGCTTATGGAAAAAGAAAGTGCCACTTGCCAAAGGCCATGCGTTCGAGTCTGGGTTTGATATTCAGCTTGCAACGATGGTACGCTTGTATGTTTATCTAAACCCGTTGCGATGGCGCTAAGGACACGTATGTCTACCAGGATTCTATGGGTTTGTAAGCGAACACCTTGAGCTAAGCCTGCGCTGACCGAGGAGTTACTATAGCTAATATTGCGATGGGTGCTCCGTTGGGTTGCACTGATAAGGCATTGACCTCGGTTTCACCTCTTGAATCATCAATGCCCGGTGTAACGGAGTTTTCTTTGGGCGAAGTCAACCCCCTATTTGCAGCCATTCGAACGGTCGTCGAGAAGGTCAACGTCGGACTAAATCTACCTTTCCCAGGAGTCATTTTCCCAGCACTCCTCTGGTTCTCTCCAACCTGGCATGTTCAGTACAAGACTCTGCAAGATTATCTTCGAAAATCAATCTCCGACGCACGAGCGCGACAAGATGCGAGTGCGACAGAAGAATCGAAGGGCAGCTTAGCCACCGACGCTGACTGCATGCTTGATATGTTCCTCCAGCAAGAATTGCGTGAAGATACGGACGGTTTTGAGTCTAAAGAACTGTTGGACGTACTCCTATCCTTGTTCATGTAAGTTCCGTCATACAATCCGTTGCTCCATTTATTCAAGACAAAGCAGAGCTGGCCAGGAAACTACTGCTACCGCGCTTTCCTGGTTTGTCAAGTATTTGTCTACGAACCCAGAAATTCAGCGTCAACTACACAAAGAAGTTACTAGCGTGTTCGGTCCAGATTCGGACAATTTCCACGTATCTCTAGAGCAACTCGATAACATAGAGCAATTGCCGGTTCTTGAAGCAGTATTTGTGGAGACCCTGCGTTGTACCCGTATCGCAGCAGGTAGTGCTCGCATCCGTAAGTCTCCGTTCGTTTCAATCCCTTGGAATGTCGAGACTCATCACCTGGCTCTGGGAAGTCCTAAATGACGAAGTAGTGTCGGGCCATAGAATCCCTAAAGGTAAAAATAACAATGTTGAAATCCAACCGTGCTAAAGTAAATTCCTCTTAGGTACTGAAATACTTATACCCACGGGATATTTTGGAGCTTTAGAATCTGCGTGGGGTCCAGACGCCGAGGCGTGGCGACCCAGCAGGTGGCTGAGGAGCGACGGTTCGTTTAACCGCGATGCTGGCCCGACCGGAGACCCCTTTGGACTAGGCCAAAGGACATGTTTCGGGCAAAGGCTTGGGGTACGCATCTGTTATTTCACTTGGTAGAACAAGGGCAACTAAAATTATCATCGTGCAGATCTTTCAGCTGAAAGCGTTTGTAGTTGCGCTATCCCGCGCGTTCTTTTTCAAGCCGGTACCCGAAGAATTTGCTTCGATGAAAGCAATCGACGCAATGACGAGACGTCCAAAGATATGCTATGCTCTGATGGAGCAGTGGGATTCTTGAATCAATGAACTCGAACGGGGTGTGCTATTGCATTGCCCTGGGGTCAAGCTAACCATCGTCTATCCAAATGTACAATGTATGCGCTCATCCTCCTTGAAAGCTCGCTATTTAACAGTTGATTTTAAAATGTTCTAAGCTCACTTGTTTTTATATTGGTACACCTTATCGCCTCTTGCATGCATAAACGTATGTTTTTCCCCAATGAATATAACGGTGCTACAAACGGAGGGTGTCGCGCCATTGTTCTGCGTGAACGGACAGACCGCAGTTTATACGATTTAGACTAGTTTTCTTGCCTCAAAGATGTCAGTCTCGGCTTGCTTTCATAAATTGACTAAATTTGGAGGATCAACGCGTTAGGAAGTTCGCACTGGCCGGCGCAAGTTGTTACCCCGGCCCTTCAAATACGATACTTTTCTCGTGCAAAAAAGTCGTCGCGTGTCGCATACACGTCTCCTCGGATGCGGGCGAGCTTACTTCCAAATATAGCTACTTGTCATGCGCATATATGTTCACATGGACCCTTTCACGCTTGGCGTGAGCAGATGCTTAAATGTTGAGGTCGGGACGCCGTGATCTGCTTGACGCCTGATACCCGTAACGTGGTTTCAGTATCATTCAAGATGAAGGGAGATTAGCGTGACTGAATTATCTGATAAGACCGTTCCCGTCTGCTGGGGGAGGGTCATCGTCGAAGCAAGTCAATATTTACCCAGGAGTAGACTCGTCTGTGTCGATTCTCGATAATGAGGATATGTTTGGAAGGAAGAGAGCGCGGTTAGAACGTATAGACGTTCCGTGAATTCTGCTCCTGTATAACTAGTCAATGGTGCAAATTTCAACTCTGGCAAGTGGGTGGAGCCCATGCTCCTCAACTGAGCTTACTAATACGGTCCATACGTTTCAGTCGCAATGATTGTCACGTTAAGTACGCCTACGGCACCAGCAACCCCGCAGTACCATTCAGTTGAATGATAGGCCTTAGCTCATTGCCGCGGGCCAAGAACATAGCGGTAAAAAGCCAAATGCTCTCCTGTCGCCTCTCTGTCGTAGCTTGGGGATTTTAGTACCGGGTAAATGAGGAAATTTAGTCTCAAAATTTACCCGCTCGCTGCCAGGATTTAGTTGCTAAAATTTGGTTTCGCAGTGTTCTCTGTTGATCCAGACTTATTTTAACATCCCTCTCTCGGGCTGGATAACACTCTAAATTGCAAATAAGGTTTGACAGCTGACATGTGATTTTGGTTGCTCCGCTCAGGACCGATCGACGACATGTGATTGACAGGCCATCTCCCACCACCAACCCGACTACTCCGCAACTCAGTGTACAACAGGTTTCTCATGACCTGCCCAAGAATAATGCGTGACCTGCCCAACGATACGACTCATTCCGGGACCTCTTATATCAATGCTCCCGCCCACTCTTTGTTCTCTAATCCCCACTCACTCCGTTCTCTCTCCCCTGCTTCGTTGTTTGCTTGCTAGAGTCTACCCTGCCTGATATTATTATTACTCTCTCTCAGCTCATAAAACTCGCAGTCTAGTTCAAACATGTCGAAGAACGGAAACGGAAATGGGGAGAAGCCGCGTGTGCCGTTTGCGATTCACATTATCGCAGGTGGTACTGCGGGAATGGCAGAGGCGGTGAGCTCATTCTCTTCGTTTACTCTTCGGTATGGCTCACCAATAGAATGAACGGTGCCAATAGCTATGTTGCCAACCTCTGGACACAATCAAAGTTCGTATGCAGCTCTCTCGCTCCGGAAGGACGCCTGGTGTACGTTGATTTCAGCCTCATGATTTCTCCACTGCTTGCTTAAATATCTATGTTTTATAATAGACCAAAGCTCGTGGATTTCTTGCGACTGGTCTCCAAATCGCCCGACGTGAAACCCCGCTCGCGCTGTACAAAGGTCTCGGAGCCGTGCTCAGTGGTATCGTGCCTAAAATGGCTATCCGGTTCGCATCTTTCGAAGCATACAAAGACGCCCTTGCGGACAAGTCCACCGGAAAGACGAGCACTGGGATGGTGTTCTTCGGTAAGCTCATTAGCTCTTTTCATTTGGCCTTCCTAAGACTGACCGACACCGGTTTGAATTATAGCTGGTCTCGGTGCTGGTGTAACTGAGGCTGTTGCAGTGGTCACACCTATGGAGGTCGTCAAGATTCGGCTGCAAGCGCAACAGCATTCGTTGGCTGATCCGCTTGAGGTCCCGCGGTACCGAAATGCGGCGCACGCAGCATACACCATTATCCGGGAGGAAGGCTTCAGCACTCTTTATCGAGGAGTGACGCTCACTGCTCTCCGACAAGCAACGAATCAAGGTATGATCATTTCTCCCCCGAGGGACTAATTAGCTTACTAAATGCATCGGGCTATGATTAGGTGCGAACTTCACTGCGTACCAAGAACTCAAAAAAGCCGCCCATAAATGGCAGCCCGACCTCGTTGACCTCCCATCGTGGCAACACATGGTCATCGGCCTCATCTCCGGTGCCATGGGTCCCTTCTCCAATGCTCCTATCGACACAATCAAGACGCGTCTACAACGCGCGCCGGGTGAGCCTGGCCAATCGGCTCTGTCGCGTATCACGGCGATTGCAGCGGATATGTGGAAGCAGGAGGGCGTGTCGTCGTTCTACAAGGGTATTACGCCGCGTGTGCTACGTGTCGCGCCTGGTGAGTTTCTCCGGTCCTCGTGTGACTTTCAGACAATATTAATATGTTTTATGCATTTAGGTCAAGCTATCGTGTTCGCGGTCTACGAGCGCGTACGAAAGGTAATCGAGAAGGTTCGCGAGCCGAACTTGACAGATACTTATTCCGAGTAAAGTGTATGGTTGCTTTTGCTTCATCTGTTGGTATACTGCTGTGCGCGAATTCGATGATAATCCTGATTTATTGAAAATACTTTTGCGGTCGAGTCTAAATCCAACGCGCCTTGTCTAAAACACAACGAAGATTGCTCAAACTACACGCGAATACTGGAACGGAATACAACAGCAAGCCGCATACAGAAACAGGAGCGATGATATACGAGCCAGTGAGAACATCGAAAGGCAGTGTTTTTGGAGGCTGGGCAGAAGGATGCAGGTGGGAAATTCAGGCCGGGAGCTCGAATTTCTCTCCTTTCATCACACTAATTCAAGTATTTCGTTGGTTAGGCACGGCACAGACGTGAAGGATGGATTAGACGTACCGTGTGAAATAGACGTAGAAAAAGTCGATGTACAGACCCGACTGCACCAAGCCGGCGATGACAGCAATGGGATCCACGTTGCCCTCCGTCCAGTACCTATACCCACGTCAGTCTCGAAGTTCAGGTTAAATGAAATCGCGCGTCATACCGGTAGATCCAGTTCGGAACGTAGAGTGCACGGTAGATTCCAAGGGCAGCGATATAGTGAGTCGTGATCGTCTCAGCTTCGCCAGTACGTTGGAGCATGAACAGCTGGGGGAAGATAGCGACGGCCTCGAGATAGATAGAAAATGCCCAGAGGATCTCAGGCAGGGTGAACTCATAGTTGAATATGAGTGCCAGCACAATCGAGGGGCCAACTAGGTAGATGTATTCGAACGTGTCAATCGAGGGGTCGCTGGTTGGGCTAAAGGGGTAGGCGTTAGCGAAATAGCTAGAGCCGAGTAGGAGGGGGGGCGACCGTACCGGTATTTGTATTTCATCAGGTACAGGATGTAGATGCTGGACCCAATGAAGAAAATCTTCATAAAGGTGTTGTAGAAAGAGACGAAATGGAGCGTGAACAGGTCAATGTATCGAGTGAGAAAGACGGCGACATAGAGTGCCTGAGTCTTGAACGAAATCCCTGTGTACGAGAAGTCGGTGAGCGATGACGCACACGATTTTTTCTACGTGTACCGCGGGGCTTACCTCGACACGACCTGCTCGTCTGAATTTTATGTAGAAGAATAAGGATAGACGCAAGATGCGACATATCACCTGTACATCCGAGTCCGTCGGTTAGCCTTTGTGTGGTCCCGCGCGTTCTGCAGATCACTGCTCACCCAGGAGTCTGAAGATATTCATCGCTGCTCCAACCAGTAGAAAGCGTCAGGCGTGGGTTGTATTTCTTTGGTCCGAGAACGAAGTGAAGTAGTTTTACAGTTCGTGAAGCTCGATCAAGGAGTAGGGTCGTGCGGAATGGAGAGCGTGAATTACAAGTGTGGTAGTAACGGTGAGCTCTACGCGACGTGGTCAACTGGCGCTAATCATGTTACGTCAGCCTCACGGTCGACCTGGCGCCTGCTTTCGGCCTTTACGTCAACTCCGCTTCGACTGTTAGATGGTTTGCCTGCAATGCTGAAATCTCTTTTCTTAAGTCTTACTGGCGGTCGAACTATGCTTTCTAAGGTCCAGAACCCGCCTGGATTGCGTCCTTTACTCGGCGACGCTCGTGGTCGCTATAAAATCGCCCTAGTAGGCAACAGCGGAACCGGAAAGGTACAGTGCCTAACCTAGCCTCTCAGCTCTTACCTTGACATCTTCACCACTCTAAATCCTACGACAATACAGACCACACTCGCTAAACAACTCTCTTCCATTCTCAACATCCCCGCTCTGAGCCTCGACACAGTCTACTGGAACCCAGGCTGGGTCGAGACTCCCAACGACGAGTTTCGCGCCCGCGTACGCGCCTATCTCGACTCACACCAGGACGGATGGATTATTGATGGAAATTATATGGGCCGTTTGGGACTAGTGGTGCAAAATGAGGCTACGGATGTATTATGTGAGTCCTAAATGCCGATGCTCGCGTCCATTCTTTTAAGCTTAAGTATGGAAGGGCTTGACCCGCCCCTCGTACTTAATTTCTGGCGTATCCTCAAACGTACCTTCTCGTGGATGTTTGGAGAGACATCGTGCGCGCCTGGCTGCCCGGAAAGCCCCAAGCGCGTATTCGCCTCTAAAGACAGCATCTTACTAGTGTGTTTGATAGACCATCAGACTCAACGGACGTGGAATGTTCCGAGATGGGAGAAAGAGTGCGCGGAGAAGGGAGAGGGACGATGGAGAAGGTTTAGTGGGTGGGGTTCAGACCTCGATAGCTGGCTGAAATGGCTTAAGGAGAGTATTAAGTCTGAATAAATGCTCGTACCGTAACG
>JANWGL010002743.1:0-28068 GCA_025200755.1 Ceratobasidium sp. C01 | reverse complement strand
ATATGGAGGTGATGCGAGTACAACAGGACGCGAGGAAGCCTTTTCGGGAATAAGGTGCCGGAGATCAGTCCGATAAGATTAGATAACTTCGCTAAGCTAGCACAGCAGAAGCTAGACTGGTTTCATATTCCCACAATGCTACTGTGAATACTCGCGGGCGTGCTGCCTCAGCTGAGTCGATGTCTTACTTCTAGCCTAACTCTCCTGTACATGAGGCTGGTTTACGAGACTAGTCCAACCCTTGCCTCGTCGTCCGAATCTACTGTTTGGATTGTGTGGAGGTCCGGGGGTTTATAGATTACAGAACGAGTCAGACCAACTGACGGCTATGACTCTATATCACGAGGCGATGGGCCAACGTGGAAGGATCCAGTTTATCCGCGCGCGCCGAAGTCTGGATGCTGTATTTATCTTGATTGCGAACAGCAAAAACCGCAATTGTGAAACTATGTAACCGTTACAAAGTGGCTCAAAAGCAAAATTAGATTACGCATCCATCGAAGTAGATTCGAAGAGAATTCAAACAGGGATGCAAGATCGAATTTATCAAAACTTTGTGAGCCTCGTTCTTTCTACTTTGTCTTGAAGCATTCGTTGAGGTCGAACCTGGATGCCTTCGAGCCACTTAACTCTACAAAAGTGAATGTCCCGAAATTTAGGATGGAATCCTGAACTTTCAAGATACTTAGTTAATTTGAGGTCAAATCTCCCCAAAAGGGGAACCCCGAAAAGTGAGACCCAGTTTTGGGATTCCTCTTTTGGGCCGATTCGACCCAAAATTGAGATTTGCTATACATGGAAGATGTGCTATTTTGCACAGAAAACAGGCCTTGTTTAGCAATCTGCCGGCTTTTCAACTACCCTAAAATCTTGGATTTCAGCTTGAATTTCAGGATATCTATGTCACACAGAGCTTGTAACGGTTACATATAACGTGACATCGTTTGTTGTTGTCGGTCATCAATCAACCACTGAGCCGATTAGCACTTGATCAACAACTACAACACTCCACTCGTGTCTGGTGATTCTGTCAAATTATTTCCACGTTTGTACGGGGTACTCGTCTATCTGTTAGCCGATGTCCTATGATCCATTTGTTATTCGGGATTAGACGCATCAAGATTCCACATTCAAGATATGTCCACCTCCAATTCAGAAAACACGAAATCAGACCGACCCCACAGTAAACTTACTGCTATCATCGCCCCCGTCTTCGCGCTTGCTTATAACTTGAACATTAGATGGTGGAACTGAGAAGCGCAAACGAATCCTTCTCCAGCTGATCGATGAACTCGTAGAGTTACGTGACGAAGAGAACAATCAACGAAAACAGGAAGAATCAGAGAAACCCCAAACATGTAAGTTCTCAAACTTAGTTTCGACTCTCGTTATGTAGCCTTAGTTGCCCTGAATTATGTCGTAATGAGACTCGCCCTGTGGTCCGGCTGCTCTGGGGCTCTGGATATTGGAGTTCATGCTTATCTCGCTTTTTGTTGTCAGTGCCAGAGGAATGGTCGAGGGCAGAAAACGAGGGCATGAATTGCTTTCGAGTTTTCGACGAACAGAGCCGCAACTTGGATATCAAACTTCAAGCGTTCGCCAATGCAGTACGCCAGCTCGGGTCAAGCGGGGGACTCCTGCATTCCGTAGATTGTTTGAAAGAGCGGTTATCGCAACTCCGCTACTTTTTTCATTTCAACGTTAGTCACTTTTTTCGTCATTTTCCGAGGTTTTATGAGACTCAATTGCGCTCTACATTCAAGGCGGCCGAGCTCTATGATACAATTGAATATCCATCCAACCTCGGTGCGAGGGGCAAACCGCTACTAAACGACATAGAGGAATTGCCGGACCAGTTCAGGCAGTTAGCAAAGGAGGTTGATGGATTTCGAGCTCGGATGTAAGATTATTTATTTATTTATTTGTTCCGGACTTATTCAAAAGTTGGATTTGCGGCGAACAGAAATGGCGTTACGGACTACACGGATACGTTTCTCAACGTAGCTCTCAATAATTTCGAAAGTGATTTGAAGGTTCGTATTCGATATAACCTAGTTCCTAAAACTCGTCTAGTAATTCCGGTTGGTCACATAGTATCGTGCATCGTGCTTGAAGGATTTCGAAGGCAAGCTATAGAACGGTGTTGAGATGGACTGGAGAGAGTTACTGACTACTGAAACTAGGGGAACTTAAATTTCCTGCCGTATCCCAGTACATCAATGAGATCGCGCTGGAATTTGCTCCTCAAGTAGCCAACATCGCGTCTTCTCTGGCCAATTTTACTCAGGCAAGTATGGGGTTTCCCGAACTCTAACCATTATATGTTACTTAGACTGACTTGTCCTGAGGCATGTGTAGGTTGGCGTACCAACCATTGCTTCATCGCAAAAGCGGGCCGCATCAAGACTTCTGAATCTGTCGACAGTGGTATTATTGGCTTGTTTCTAAGTTAAATTTGTTCTAACGGGTCTCTTATTCTCTCAGGCTACCTTTTTCAGCGGAGTCACAGCTACAACTCTTCAGGTGGGCGGAAGCTTCGCAGTTCAATTGAAAATTTATCGCCTTACTTATTCTCTTCGTATATCAGTTTAGGTGGGTACTATCTTAAAGAAGTGGAATATTAGTGGGCTTAGAAGATACAAAAGTTATCAGCAACACGGTACTCTCTTGACTGACCTGGTCAATGCACTGTGGATTAGTGTAAGTACATTAGACCTACAGCTACTAGCTGATTGAGCTCGGAAGTTTTCTAGAGTCTCGTGCTGTCGATAGGAAGCATCATAAACTCACAGGTATATACATTGAATTAGCTCGTTGCACGAGGGCTAACGTTTCCTTATTAGCTAGCATACTACTGTAATTACGCCATTTTCTCCTTACAAACTGGACTTGCATTGACTGGATTTCTGACTCGTAAGGGCAAACGGCAGAATATTGTCCTCCTCGGAGTTATGTGCCCTGGTGGGTCGAGGTCTGGGTGACACGTGCACCATTGCTCTTTCTTGTAGTAAGTAATCATCCAAGTATCAGGCGATACGATGGCTAAGTAATTATTTCTAGGGAGCTGTGTTCACATTCCTAGCTGGATTGTGCGGTTCGTATTGCTTGGTACATCACCTGGGCTGAGCTGATTCTACCCTAATACCGTAGCATTTACCTATAGCAGCGGTCAATCACTGATTGTTCGCCAAATTGTTTTAGTCGTTACAGCAATTATTGCTTTGGCACTATGTGAGCTTCCGTATGGTTTAATAGCCTAGCGTTGTCACTGACCTTGATGGACTGCTGAAGTTTACGTTTGTCTTTGGTTGATGGGCGAACGATGGGTTTTTGCTCGAACGCGCGGCAAGATATTTTTTATCGATTTGCTACGAGGTCGCTACGAAAGGCTTATTGTGATCTCGAGGGTTGAGCGGGCCTTGCGGCACATTTCAGCCAAGATTCCAAATATTCGCTTGCTGCAATACTTGAAAACAATATGGCTCACGATGAAAAAGGTGGTCACAGCGCCTTGGACGAAGACTGATTCAATACAGGAGACCGAGGAAACATATGATGATTTGGAGCTCTCGGAAGACGAAGGTCATGTCGGGTTAACAATGTGTAAGTTTATTTCGTCCATAGGAAAGATCATACTAAGGATCCGATGCACGTACCCCCAGCTCCCGGCTCGATGGTTCAAGAGGAGCAAAAAATATCGAATCCGGGTACAATCGACGGACTTCCAAACGAGATCATCGAGGGGCCAACGAAGTCTATTACCGCGAGGAATCGGTTTAAAACGGCTGTCAAAAAAGTAAGTGCTTTTCTTTGGGGAGGGTGGGGTAGTGTATGCGCTCGTTGACCTATGTGAACAGGTCACGTATCATCAGAAACCACAAGCGCGCAGGTCTTCGCCTATGCAACCCATGCAACTCCCTATATCTGCCTCACGTCACGGACGACCTTCCTATCAGCCAGTAGCCAATTCCGTCCGTACGGCAAGTCTCGCCTCGATGCTTCGTACACTACAGTCCAGTCAAGTCCTCGGCGAACACGTCGCTCTTGTCAAACACATTCAGTTCTCGCCCGACGGACAGTTCCTCGCTACCTGCTCCTGGGATAAGACGGCTATCATCTGGCGCGTGGGGTCTGGTCCTTCAGACGATTTTGCTGTGCTGCATAAGCTGGTACATATGTCGAGGTTTCGAGGCTTCGTCGAACAGGTCGCGTGGAGTCCGGGTGGAGACCAGCTATTGACTAAGCAGTTAAAGGCAGTTAAGATCTGGGACACTAAGGCTAGTAGCACACGCCACGTTTTATGATCAGTTGACAGAGATTATCGTATAGACTGGGGTGTGCAAGCGGACGATCGCCCGGAAGCACAATGTACAGTCTATCACTTGGATGCCAAAGGGTTCTGGCTTTGTCTCTGTTGAATGGTTGTCGGACAGCAGCTCGGCGGCTAAGAAACCAGTGTATCGTATAGAGAACACTCGGGTATCTGGCCTAATGGTCATAGTGCGTCCTATTGGCCCTCATTCATAAACAGTAAATATTGATTTACACCCATAATTTAGAACGCGGATGGAACGGTAATAGATGAAGTCTATCTCCCGCATTTACAGGTCTGGGATGTAGCTGTTACGCCGGACGAAGAGCGGATAGTGGCCGTGGCCACGCTGCTTCGCTCTCGGGACAATCTTAGGCCTACAGAATCGCGGAATGAGAAGAGGATACTAGGTAGGTTGGGTACTGCATTCGAGAAGTTGTAACGCCCTGCTGAACCTTGGGTTTTTTGTTAGTGTACAACCTGCGAACCAGGGAAATTGAGAAGTAGGTCTACACCAGGTTCCCGGGACTTGTCGGATACTCACCGTTAATTTCAGTCAAGTTCCATTGCTACAAGAGGCCCGAGATGTCACACTGGTACGGCTTATCGAACCTATTATCGGCTTTGTGATTGTTAATAGAAGCGCCCCCATGCATAGACTGAACGGGGGGATTACGCTCTTGTATCATTTGAGGGCAAGGCGCCTCCACAAGCTTGGCGTATCGATATGATTACGAGGGAACAGAAATGTCGATTGGTGCTTGTACATAGTGAGCCAATCATCGATCAAGCACTGCGGCTGATAGCACCAAAACTGAATCGGGCTTACAGCTTACCTCGCGAAGGTAAATACATGGATGATTGCGATATCTAGTTATTTGGTACTGATTTTTCGTTAGCGTCCTGTTGACTTTGCAGGTCCGAGCTCCTTCGGTGGTACGAACGATACATTCGTGCTTGGGGCGTCAAAAGGTGCGTTCCATTCACTTGAACCGAAGGCATATCGCTCACGAACACATAAATCTAGATGGAGAAATACACATTTGGGAGAGAACATCAGGCGCACTGTTGTATTCACTCAAGACTCCAGATCAACAGGTGGGGTAAATAATCATTACTCCATAGAGTTAATGCGTTAATACTTGGATGTAGCTCACACAGGTCGCATGGAATAACGGTTTGACGAACGGGCACATGTTCGCTTCCGCGACGCACGATGGTGGGGTGAGAATTTGTAGGTTCATTTCTAGCTCAAAGGACCTCTTGGGTATAGCTAATCTGCACACAGGGACGACGCCGGCTCAGGAAACAGCTTCTGCGGCGCCTAGTTCCCTTTCTCAGATACCAGAGATAGTCGAGACTAGAACATGACACCCTTTCGCCAAAATGTTTCTCAATTGGGGACCTCATTCACAATCAACTCCAAGGCAGATGTGATCGCTGAATCATTATGTTAGCTTTACTTTCGTGTTTACCACTGGGCATCCATTTTTACCCATTGTGTAACTCCCACCATTCGTCGCGGGTTGACCCTTCTGTTAGCTTTTCTATTGGGTAGATATAATAAAAGTGATCGATTCGGAGTTTTGGTAGAACTGTGGACGGCGGTTGTACAAGGCTGATACAAAGGCCGCATACAGTGAGGCTTAAATAGTGCATACATACCAAACCGGAATCTATGACTAAGCAAATTTAACCCGAGGTGCCTGGTCAAAATAGGCTCAACGAGAACCGAAAGGCGCATAACCGATGGTCCAGTCCCTACATACAGAGCTAAGACGTACATCCAAGTCACTCAAGCCCTTCATACATTCTACTCCACTCTTCATATCCGCGTCGATACAATATTTATCGACTCCAAGTCGACGAATGGGGCAGGTAACAAGAACACGCCTGAAGCTGGTCATGTCCGTAAATATGCATCCTATCATTTCGACTGTATGCAATCGGGGCCAAGGGGTTTTTGCCGTTGTGCGAGATCGGACGGTACGGTCAGACGGAGGAGCGATACTGTCGCAGAAGTCATGGTTTATTCCCAGCCCTTTTAGGACGAGGACCTTGAGATTCGGCATTGCAACGGCAACGTCATATGAGATTCCGGGACCAGCACAGTACAGCGTAGTGATATTGGAGCGATTACAGAGTGAAATGAATTCCAGTTTGAAGGCGCTGTTCGCGGCCCAGCTAAAATAAAAATCAAACTTGAGAGTAAGCTTCTTTGTTCCGGGAGCAAGCATCGCAAGCAAGGTATGCATAGCTTCGACGTTTATCTGGGAGATTTCAAGAGTATGGAGATGGTCGAGCTGAATGGGTTCAGAATGTGAGACGCCGTCGGAATCGATGATTAGATGCGCTAGCTGTAGGCATTGAAGCGTCGGACTAGCTAGTAGGAGACTACGAAGGTGATTTATAGGCAGAAGGGCGCCCAAGTCCCTCAAGTTTAGTGCGACCAAGCCTTGGAAAGTGACCCGATTCCACTTGACCGCTACATGGGATAAAAATACCGCATCCACCAAAGCGAGTAAGTTATTTAGTCGTGTGCGGGCGTTCATTGAGCGGGTAGGAAAGGATAGTACTCTTTCATTGCTCCAAGTAGATAGAGCAATAGATGTCAGGGTGGCACGAGATCCTTGATCAAACCAATTAGACAACCACTGTTCCAACACTTCCGTGCTTGAACGAATATGGAGCGAGCGGGGAGATTTGAGATGAGGGAGGACTAGATACAGTGTAACTTCTGGGAAGCCAACTAGGAGAGGTTCGGAGACAGCGCGGATATCTAGTGGACACCCCCTGGCACGCTTCAATCGAAGGGTAATATGGTAGGCAGCACCTCGCGTCCCGACGTCCAAATAAGACCAAAGCAGGCTGGTTGTAAGGGCGATGTGTCGCCAGCTAGAGCATACGCTCGCAATAACGCTCGCCTGATCGAATGGCCGCCGATGCGGGTGTGTATGATTATAAACGATCTGGTTCGAGTTGGTTGCTAAAAGAAATATGTGTGCCATTACCTCCGCAGGGAGGCTTGTGAATGCCAGGACGGGCTTAGACATACTGGAGGGTAAGGGAGAGCTGAGATGGAAGCGCCAAGATGAGGCCCCCGACACCGAACACGCAACAAGCACGAGGCATGGCATGAGACTGGGCAGTATCGCATGCCACGTGATTTAGACCGAATAGTTAGATAGTTAGTAGTAGTTTACTGTCTTTACCTCCTCAAGAGCGGTCCTCACTTTTGAACGCTCGGGAGGCGGGTGAGTTCCAGACATCAATGGACTGAGTTCACCAGAAGGGAATGTGGAACTACTGATTCCTGGTTGCTGTTGGCCAGGTGAACCGCAGGCTACACCGACCGAGGGATCCTCTATAAGCGGAACACTGGAACGTCAGCTAAGACAGCTCATATGCGTCAAGGGTGACGCACGGTGTGTTGTGTCCATTGTGTTCGTTGATTAAGTGTCGGGCAGGCCCTCAGTCACCAGCGAAGGGTAAACGGAGAGCTGGAGGGTGTCGGCGCTAGGTTGCAAAACGCGAGATTGTTCGGTACAGGTATGATATTTCGATGTCCCAATTCCTTTATTATAATATTGCAACCACAGAAAGTCTTGGTCTTTACAGTAGTATACCACCTAGCCGAAGTTCCTCGAGTGCTACAAAACAATCGTTTGAGTTCCCCCAAGCAGAAATCACACGAATGAGAGTATTTTATCAGCGGATGTACTTACCAGTTCCGAGTCATTTATGATTCGCCTGTTTATGAATGTCACAACCGCCTAAATGTGGCCTTCGGGGTACAGTTACTGAAACCTCCTTGCTTGGGACTGTGTAGTGGACGCCTTCCCGTAACGGTTTATCTACACATTTAGAGAAGAATAGCTAGCTAGATGCTCGGATGTAAAATAAATACCGTGGAATGAATCGGATACTGCTCCCGGAAGCGAAATCTAAATGATTGAGGCCTCGCTAGAATGCAGATAGAGCCCAAGTTTAGAGGGGGGGTATACCCCCCTCTCTAGATATTTAGAGTAGATTTAAGCAAGTGCGCATGCATCTAAATCACAGCAAAAGTAGATACATAAGATAAATGTACATACACGCATGGAATTCACGTGAACGGGCACATGTGAGCGTTAAGACAGCTACCAAATAGGGGAGTCGGGGGGACAAACAAAAGGCGCCGCTGTTCCCGCCGGACTCTCTCAAGCTCCCTCGACATCACAACAACACACTCACCTCTCATAAGGGGGGGGGGGTGGCTCGTATTATCATCTGTACTTTACACATACTTATAACCCATTATGGTCTCAGTAGTACCAGAATATGTAGAACTACATGGCCATTGTGATTGGTCATGTATTTGGTGGCCCCGCACTGCTAGCACACGTGAAATCTTTTAGATTCTAGAATGTATGCATTTAGATTCCGTTTGCTATATACATGTGCTACGGGAAGCCCTATATAGCAAAGTTGCGTGTCTAAAATCGGTCCGTCTCCGCCCGATTCCGACGGACCGGTTTAGACATGAAATCTAGCCCGCTAAAAGTTACGGGAAGGCGTCCAGTATCACACGTCGCTTGACCCCATGGCTAAAAAAAGGGCTATAATATAACCTACGCACGGATATAGATCGCGCGAGCCTAGGTAAGGGCTGCGCGATTTTACTTATAACGAACACTCACAATATTGTTCTGCGCTTTTCTCACAAAGTGTCGAACCGCGGTACATAATACTCCGGCGCCACTGCGACATAAATATGTATATTCTATATGAGGGACTTGTACGAGCTTATATAGCAATAGATAAGCAAGAAGACATAGGAAAGAGTTCGAGCAGAAGGAAGGAAACAATACATAAATAATAAGAGCACGCCAAAAAGTGCATTACCCGATCAGCTGACCAGCAGCTAACATAATCGCAACAGCGAACTGACCCATCACGCAATGAGCATATATGCATATACTGCGGAATCAGAACCACACTTACGGGAGCCTTTTGAAGTATCTTTTGGTCCCATGTTCTCTTCTCATCTGCACAGGCACAATCGCACCACCCCGCCGAGTAGATTTACGTTCAACAACATTCCAATGTTTGGAATACAAGAAGCACTCACTTATCTGCAACGAAGCGGCACTGTTCTGCCCAGCACCATTTGAGCCGGTGTTGTTGTCTTGCGTAGTTGAATCTACAAGTGTCCCACTTTGTACGCAACCGCGGGATCAACGGGAAAAAACCTTGTTATTCACGGGGCCTTCTTCATATACAGCGGGAGTCACTATTTACTTTGGGAGAACGAGTAGCGCAAAGTGGCCACCAACCACCGGACGTGCGCGGAATCCAGCAACGGAACCGGTAATACCATCGTACCTATCCAAGATGGAGTCAGTATACAGGCTAAGGAGCGCTAGTGGAAGGCTGTAGGTACCAATCGGAGAAGGGGGCATTATTTTTCCCGTTGGCGAGGTAGTCTCTCAAGCGAGTGATGAACGTATTGCGGGTGTTGATCTCAGTAACGGTTCCGGCAGTCCAAATTTCCCAATCTACACACTAATGAGAATTCCGCTAGATCTTACCAATTTGTTTCAATCACATACCTGATTTGGTATACGAATGGCGGCTGTCGAGGGCAACGCCATATTGGACACCCATCTCACCATACCAGCCAGTCTGCATGTCGTACACGCTCTGAGGGAAGAGATTGAATTTGAAGAGCTTGTCCGCGTAGAGGTTGTATGCCATGCCCCACGAGCTTGCGCTTCCGTAGTTGAGAACTAAGTGTCCTTCACTGGAAGTAGCAAGTTTCTGCCACTGGGTGACATACGAGGTTGCTATGTCCTGCGTAGAAAGAAGTTGAAGATAGTCAGACCACAAAATACCAAGACGTGTACGTACTTTGTACTTGGCCGCGTCGGCGGTCTTGCCCAAAATCGTGGCAATTTCAGACATGGCCCTAATACCGATAATACCCTAATCACTCGTTAGATGTTTAGGTCATTATCATCAAAGGTCAGGAGAGCTCACCTTGATGGCCAAGTTCGTCTGGTTCGCAAGATGACCGGCAAAATCGTCCGTCGACAACCTAGAAATGGCGTTTCAGCCCAACTCTCGGCGGTGATAGAACACAACGCACTGCAACGCGGGAATCAAAGAATCGTTCACGAGGAACTGAGTCCACTGGTCAAGGAGATTGTAGTTGTTAGTAATGAGCGAGTTGTCGTTGGTTGCGCGAGTGTAGGACAAGGACATGATAAGCATATTCCCAGACTCTGAATTATCGATTATTAATTCCTATTTCGAAACGAGCTGCAGCAATAACGTACCCTCAACAGGCATCGCCTCGTCTCCGCCATCGTTGTGCCCATTGGCAGTCGGGTAGTGCGCGCCGAGATCGTGAACACTCCACTTATTGGGATATTGGCCGCTCTGTTGGTATTGGAACAGAGGCTCGAGAAGGCGACGACCCATGTCGGGGTTGAGGTACAAGAAAGCAGGCCAAGCTGGGAAAATCACATCAACAGTGTTCATGTTTCCGTCGGAGGAGATCTCCTTCATGAAGACCATGACGTCGCTATGATTGTGTGGATACAATAAGCCACTGCCTAAGCAAATAAATAAGATTACATACCTAGTGTTATATGTCCCACTCGAAGTCTTGCTGACCGTGATCTCGACAGCTCCGAACGCCTGACGAGTGGAAAGCTGAACGATGGAGGTATAATCGGAATGGATGGGAGTGGCATCGTTGAAGATCTTGGTGTCGAGAGCGGAAGCGGCGGTTAAGGCGTGTTGATACTCGGCGGTCGACAAGAATGCAGAGATCTACACAAAGATGTCAGGATTACGCATTGGGCAGATTGAAATGGAAACTAACCGCATCGTTAGCAGTTGCATACTTGCTAAGCCAGTACGCATATCGCGCCTGAAGGGTGCCTCCAGCAACAATGTACTGCGCTATGGGACTACTCAGCATTAATTCAGCATTTCAGATATTTCAAGCCTACCCAAAGGATCACGGGTGTGGCCAACAGCAAATACTACCGGGTTCGAGGTCGAATCGGTTATAGAGCCAATATCACGCGCAAAGGCGAACACTGGCCACCTGTCGCTGATCGCGCGGTACTGGGTGTCCTGGGTGTTTCCGAGCGTTCCCTGGTTAACAAAGGCCGCTCGAACGACCGAGTCTTGACCGGTGGCATATGTCAGCCCGCTTCCCTACGAATAATTCACCCGTTGGATAAAATATGGATTGGAGACCGGGTAAAATACGCACTTGGTTGGTTCCATAGTACGCCGAGCCGTACTGGGTGTGGTCGTTGACCTCAGCAAAGGCAGAAGGACTCTGGAGTTGAACCTGGTGCACAATGGATCCTCCGTTCGTAGTCAAATTTGTGGTCGACCATTTGGCCAACAGAGAGTTGTCGCCGGAGACCCATTCTGAGATGGAATGTTTGCATCAATTTGTTTAAGGGAAAGGACAGATATGCTGGCGTACCTGCTGATATGTCGGTGTAATATTGGACCGCGTGGGCTGCACCATCAGTAGATTTGGCAGTCAAAGTCATATAGCTGAACGGAAGAGACTGGCGGAGGTAGTCGGTAGGCTAAGACACGTCACATTAATCGAAGGTGTATACCCATGGAGTAGATAGGACCTACCTCAACGGGGGACAAGAATTGAACGGTCAAATCAACTGGTCCAGCAGCAAGAACAAAAGTGGATTTAGTCGCAGTGAACTAGGTACCAGTTCAGTATTTCCTCCGGAGAGTAGATATCAATTGATAAATACAAACCTGCATCTTCTTCTGGGTAGCCAACGTAGCACCGGCAACATTTGGAGCACCAAGGAAGGTGTAGGCCGTCCCGTCGACGCGGATGTATCCAGCCCATCCAAGAATCTAACCAAGGTGTGAGACAAGAACTTAAGGTATAGGGTAAAGTCTCATACCGAGCCTGTCCAGAAAGTAGGCCATTGCCCATTGAGACGCCCGCCGCTGTTGCCACCTTGCAACCAGGCAGACAAGTAAGGAGAACGAACTGCAAGCGGGATAGCCGGAGGGTTGAAAGGGGTCGACTGCCAATCCGGAGTGGCACTTTGGCGCGAGATCACTGCAGCGTTTGAAGCACCAAACACTGTGGCGGCCGCAATGGCCAGTGTAGAGATGAAATGCATCACGAGAGCAGTCCCGAGTGGGGGACGAAGGGTTGACAGCTTGCCGTTTAAATAGAAACAGAAAGACTGGATTGAGCATGATTTTCGTGTTAGTGTATAGACAAGAGAACGGGGGAAGAAGATGTGTGGTCACATGGAAGATTTTGGAAACACCGACGCCTATAGGCGAAGAAACTTCGAAGACAAAAGGAGGTAAAGAACACGATTACTGAGCAGATCTAGCGGGGGGAGAGGTCAAGAGGTCTCCAACTGAACTAATCAGACCTCTTTATGACAGCATGCTTGAACTCGTGCTCCAATCACACTGCCGAACGCAACAGCCTAATGGGATGTGGAGGGCATCTCGGACGGCAACCTCGGGGCTTCTGCGTTACATACTGTAACGATTACCGGTCGTTGTCCCTGCACCGTTGCTCGCCTGTCAACTTCGGAGCGAGCCTCAAGTAGCATAGTCATCGACGCTAAAAACAGGAATTCCAGAATTCAGCCACTAGGTTATTATGGTCTACAGGCACAAAGTGCTAAAATGACCGGTAATATTTTAGACAGAAAGCTGAAAACAGATCGGTTATACCAATGAGGGACGTGATTTAGGCCAACTGTCTTCCCGCGCTCACGGTCGAACGTCGGAGGCAATCCCACCAACGCGCATGCTGGTTGGAAAATCTATCCATAGGGACGACATTGTGGGCTAGGATGTAGCTCAGACACGGGGTTGGGCCGTTCTCCGAGAACATTCAATAGCAGCGAAGCGTTGACATAGAATCAACGAGAACAGCACGATAATCCCCACTTGGCTGACTGGAATTCGGCTAGTCGGCAATTGCAGGCGATCTCAGATATAATTATCTGTCTCAATGACGCCATATATGAACCCGGATGGAGATCCATATATGTTGTACTATCGGAGCAGCCTGGGCAAGTCGGCGAGCGACAAATTATTACAGTTTTGATATATCAAGTGCTTCGACCAATACTAATTAATAAGCGTGCACCTTAAAGGGCATGTCCTTGGATAATTTGCATGATGAGCGGTGTTTGTTTGTTTCGGGATCGCTCGTGGTCTGATACCCCCCTACCCCCACAAGGCCACGATATGAGTTACGCTTTCGGAGGGCGAGCGGTAGCACGGTTAACTCTAGCTATCGCACGGCCGCTACGCTTTTCGACTTCGAGTAACTCGGTGTGCAAACGCTCGGGCATGTTTCCCAGCGCGCGAATCGACTCATAAAAGAGGCTTCGAGTACGCGGAGGATACATGAGGAACACGTTCTCAGGCAAGGCGATTTACTTAAAGCCTCGGTTACGGTTCTAGTCGTCAACCTCCGTGTCAAGAAACACTCATGCCTCCACCACTGAACATATCCGAAACGCTCTCGAAGCTCAAAGGTTGGGTTATTTCTCAAAGTCTACGGCCACAGGCACTAGAGCGAGCGGCCAATGCTGGTATGTTTATAGCGACAAGTCATCACTACCAAGGATCATGCTCAATTCCTTTGTTAGTTTCGTCTTACGAGTCGCCTCAGACAACCATCACTTCGCTGAACCGTCTCAACTCTAGGATCCTGTTGCGGATCTCCGAATGCCTACACACCTCGCGAGATAAGCTAGCGGTAGCCCAAATCTCACGGTCACACTATTTACTGCTCAGACACACCGCATACACCTGCATCGTCGCGGCTGAGGGGATCAATTTCGCTTCACTGATAGCAGTACTTGGCGCAGATCCCCAGCGGTGCAACGCGATCTTCCATTTCGATATAATAATTCCCCCAATACTAGGTCTGGCTATCTACAATGAAGCACGATGGGCCTGCTGCGTAACCGAGAGCGAGACTTCGTCCAAGGTGCTTTGGGGGTGCTGAAACTTGCTGTAAACTTAAAGAGTGTCTATCTGTATAACTCAGGAGGCTATTGCACGGAGTGGGACACCATCGAAAAACTGATTCGTGATCCGTATCCTTTCAGGCTCAAGTCGTTCTCCAGCGTTCATAATTCAAAAGGCACTCTAGAGTTCGTGCGAAACCAAACGGAGCTCACGCATCTATCCGTCTTCTCTGATATTAAAGATCTTACCGGCATCGATCCTTCGGCGCCTCTTGTCATCCCCAGGCTACATACCTTTTGGGCTACTCTCGAGTGGGCCAGGATGATACTCCCGAATTCTCCAGTCAAGTCCTTTGGTTTCGTCCATAACCGTTTCGGATCACCGGAGCGCCGTAACTGGCGAATGATGATTGACTGGTTGATTAAACTTGGAGGACACCCAACCGTCAACTGCCTTGCGTTGCCATATGCGGATTTTTTCTGGGATCATCAGACAGTAGAGCTTTCCGAATACAAGCTCGCGTTCCCCAACGTGGCGAAGCTATGCATCACACCGGCTGGACTAGTTGCTGAACGTTTTGTAAGTTGGCTGAAATTAAAAGAATAAGGTCGCCACTGAATATACCCTACAGGAGAACACCGAAATGAGCCTGAAGTACACAAAGGCGCTTATAGATCAGAATACGTCGTCGCCCTTGCCATCAGTATGCGAGCTGGTGTTTCTGCGGCAAGGAGACTATTGGCCCGGCTCGTCTCACGACCCATATAAGATCGAGAGAGTTGGGCGACCTGTCCCAGTGAAACTCCTGATTGCATTAGAGGAACTAATGCCGTCGTTACAGCATGTAGACCTTGTTAACTTGTGTTACCGGAAAGATCCTGTAAAGAACGCCTGGCACGGCTGGTTCAGGTCTTGCCAACACTGAAATTATGTATATTCTCATTTAGTTGTGTCCGGCATACCCTGGGAGATGATGCGTCGGGCTTGTTTATTTCGAGGTAACCCGTAGTCTGGGGGTATTGATTATCCCTACAAGGTCAAAACATAAGTTATGTTTGCGGGCAGTCGCACCATGCCACCAAGCAATACGGCTAACTTCAACCATCGCACAGCCGCTAAGCTCTTTTACTTGGAGGCGCCGTGTAAACGCTCGGGCATCGTTTCCCGGTGTGGATTGACTCATAAGAGACTGCGAGTACGTGGAGATACATAAGGGACATGTCCTCAGGCAAGGCAGTTTGCTCAAAGACCTAGCTGCACCTAAAGTCTTCAACCATTAGATCATAAAATACCTATGCCCGCACCATTGAAGATATCCGAAACACTCTCGAAGCTCAAAAACTGGGCAATTCCTCAAGGTCTACGGCAACAAACACAGGAGATAACAGCAGATGCTGGTAGGTTTATGGCAGCATGCTGTTACTACCGGGGATCCCACTGAGCTCCCTTGCCAGCTTCGTCTTGCGAGTCGCCTGAGGCATCCATGGCTTCGCTAAGGCGCCTCAACTCTGATGCCCTGTTGCGGATCTCCGAATACCTGCACACCTCACGAGATAGGCTAGCATTAGCCTTAACATCACGGTGGCATTACTCGCTACTTGGTCATACCGCATACACCTACATCATCGCGTCCGAAGGGATCAACTTCACTTCTTTATTAGCTGTGCTATCCTCAGACCCTCAGCGATGCAGTGCGATCCTCTATTTCGATGTGATAATTCCCCCGAAGCCGAGTCCCGATATCAATGAAGGCACGCTAGCTCTATGGGCTACCAAAGAACGAAACGTCGTCCATGGTACTCTAGAGCTGCTAAAACTTGCCGTTAATCTGAAATGTTTCTATCTGCATAACCCAGAAGGCTACTACCTGGAGTGGGGCACTGTCAATACGATGTTGGAATATCCGTATCCTTTTAGGCTTACGTCGTTCTCGACCGTTCATGTCTCCCCAGGCACCTTTGAATTCGTGCGGAACCAGACGGAGCTCATCCACCTATCTGTCCTCTCTGATCTTTGGGATTTTACCAGCATCGATCCTTCATCACCCCTTGTCGTCCCCAGGCTGCAAAACTTCTGGGCTACTCCCGTGTGGGCGAGGATGATACTTCCGAATTCTCCAGTCAAATCCTTCGGCTTTACGCATGGTTCCAGATCATTGGGGCGGCGCAACTGGCGGGTCACTATTGGCTTGCTGGTTAAAATGGGAGGGCACCCAACAGTCAATTGCCTCGCGTTACCTTATGAAGATTTCTTCTGGGACCATCATTCAATAATACTCTCCGAATACAACCTCGCGTTCCCCAATGTGACGAAGTTATGCATCACACTCTCTGGATTTGGCGCTGAGCGTCTGGTGGGCCGGCTGAAATTCAAACGATAATACCATTACTAAAAAGTATATCGCAGGAAAATAGCGAAATGAGTCTGAAATACACCAAGGAGCTCATAGATCCACATAAAGTGTCCCCCTTACCATCAGTGCGTGAGCTGGCGTTTCTGAGGCAAGGAGACTACTGGCCAAGTTCGTCTCACGAGCCATACAGAATAGAGAAGGTTGGGCGACCTATACCAGTGCAACTCTTGATAGCATTAGAAGAGCTCATACCATCGTTGCAGCATGTTGATCTTGTCAATCTGTGTTACCGAAAAGATCCTGTAAAGAATGCCTGGCATGGCCAATTGAGGACATGCCGACACTGGAATTAATATTAAAGTACTGTTTTTTGCTCGATCATGAGCGTGAACAAAACACTTTAGGGATGAAAGACGTTTGCCGTATGGAGTGCCAAGAGGGGAAAGCTCTCATGTTCTGGTGAGCCTTGAGAACTTGCCTGTTCCCAGGTATGCTAATCCTATTTACCCGAATACATCGCCGGCTGCTCTATGCAAAAACACACCAGTCCCACTGCTCTTCCGTCTTGCGCAAACTCTCCTGATTGTCCCATGCTCAATAACCATATTTTAGGGTATGTAAAATAGCTTAAGAGAGTCCTCGTCAAAACTGATGGCTCTCCCTCCAGTGATGGTCCATCTAATGATGCGTGTCCTTGTAGCACCGCCTGTCCCCTACAAGTCCACAGTATAATTTATGCTCGCGAGCAGTAGCACTGCGCTACTAATTAATACGGCTAACTCTAGGCATCGCATACCCGCTAGGTTCTTTGACATGAAGATACTGGATAGACGCCTGAGCACCGGGTAAACGCTCGGGTATCGTTTCCTAGCGCGAACTAACTAATAAAAGACCCCGAGTACGTGGCGGGTACGTAAATAACACGTCCTCGGGCAATGTGGTTTGCTTAAAGACTGAGTTGCACATAAAATCATCAACTATTATATCACGAAACACATATGCCCCCACCGCTGAACATATCTGAAACACTCTCGAAGCTCAAAGGCTGGGCGATTCCTCAAGGTCCACGGCAACAGGTACAGAAGCTAAATGTCGGTGCTAGTAAGTCCATGACAGCACAATACACCTACTAGGGATCCCGCTGAGCTCCCTTATCAGATTCGTCTTGCGATTCGTCCCACACACCAGTCACTCCGCTGGGGCGCCTCAACCCTGATGTCTTGTTACGGATCTCCGAATACCTGCTTACCCCACGAGATAAGCTAGCACTAGCCCAAATCTCACGATGGCATTACTTGCTGCTCGGACACACCGCATACACCTATATCATCGCCTCTGAAGGGATCAAGTTCACTTTGCTGATAGCGGTGCTAGTCTCAGACCCTCAGCGGTGCGATGCGATACTCCACTTCGATATTGTAATTCCCCCGAAACCGAGTACCGCTATCTCCAATGAAGGAACGATAGGTCTATGGCGTACCAAAGAACGAGACCTCGTCCACGGTGCCCTAGTGGTACTGAAACTCGCTGTAAACTTGAAGAGCGCCTATCTGTATAACCCGGGAAACCACTATATGGAATGGGACACTATCGACAAATTGATGCGGGATCCGTACCCTTTCAGGCTCAGGTCGTTTTCGGTCGTTCATACCTCCAAAGGCACCCTTGAGTTTGTACAGAACCAGACGGAGCTCAACAACCTATCCGTGCTCTCCGATATTCGAGATTTTGCCAACGAAGAGGCTCCAGAACGCGTTATGGTTCCCAGGCTGCACACCTTCTGGGCCACCCCCGGGTGGGCGAGGATGATACTCCCGAGTTCGCCAGTCGAATCCTTTGGTTTGGTGCATGACAGTTTCGGGTCATCGGAGCGTCGCAACTGGCGAATCACTATGGACTCGCTAGTTAAAATGGGAGGGCACCCGACCGTCAATTGCCTCACATTGCCATATGAAGATTTCTTCTGGGACCACCATTCGGTCAAGCTCTCTGAATATAACCTTGCGTTCCCCAATGTGACGAAGCTACGCATCACACTCTCTGGACGTGGCGCTAAGCGTCTAGTAAGTCGGCTGAAATTCAGACCAGAATGCCGTTGCTAAAAATGTCCCGCAGGAAAATATCGAAATGAGTGTGAAATACGCCAAGGAGCTCATAGATCTACATAAGGCATCCCCTTTGCCATCAGTACGTGAGCTGGTGTTTCTGAGGCAAGGAGACTGCTGGCCGAGTTCGTCTTACGAGCCATACGAGATCGAGAGAATCGGGCGGCCTATCCCAGTGCAACTCTTGATAGCATTAGAAGAACTTATACCAGCGTTACAGCATGTTGATCTCGTTAACTTGTGTTATCGAAAACATCCTGTAAAAGGCACCTGGCATGGCCGATCGAGGACATGCCAACACTGAAATTGAATAAATATTTTGGAGGGATGAATGATATTTTTCGTACGCGAGTAAATAGGTACCATTTCTTGTTGAGTACCTCACATATAAATGTCTCTGGCATAATAGCCAGGACTACGGCACGAAAGAGTCTATGATATATGCGGCTGTCATAGAGGCGGGCAATTTTGGTGTCCTACAGGAGGCGGGGCGATTTGCCTCGAGGCGCGGTGACCTAGTTTGGTGCCACTGTATCTCTAGGGACTTCAACTTGGGGTGATTGGCATAAACTGGGAGCCCAGACTGTTGCAGATGCCTTGGTCTGGGCTATATGCTGGTCTGGTATCGCCTTCCTGCCATATGGTAGCTCTAATGTTCGCGGTCCTTTGGTTTAACACATCCTATGTCTCGTTTCGCGTTAACAGTATCGCGATGATATGGTGAAAATGACTTTGAATGAGGTACCACGTGCCTTTTTATAGGTTGAATTCGAAGTCAAATCGCAGGTGCTTTCGTGGACAAACGACTGAATTTGCAATTACGATCGACAGTCAACGGCCACTGCGCTCCACATCATGTCCAGCCCCGATCCATCTACAAACGGCGTCGAGGCGCCTATAAACGGTGTCGAACCACATGTAGACGACCATGAAGCCCCGAAGGATAATGAAGAGAGAATAGCTCAGCTCGAGCAGGAGTTGGAGAAGACGAGGGCCGAGAGTGACAACTGGGCGGAGCAGTATCGCACCCTCCTTGCGAAGCTCACTACAATGCGAACGACACTTGCTAACAAATTAAAGCAAGATGCTGTAAGTAATGTTGAATTATTTGTGACTTGTGACTAATCGAGGTCATTGTTGGCAGGAAGAACTGGACAGGCGCGAACAACACATAACCCAGTTAACAACAGCGAACGAAGACCTATCTAACACAATTGAAACTCTCAAGCAAGAACTCACAACTTCATCAGAGGACGCGTCACATCTTTCGCGCGAGCTCTCTTCCCTCAGGCAACGCGCGCTCGACACCACGTCTTCTGCTGATGCTGAACTGGAGCAGACGCGTCTCGAGCTAGAACACACGCGAGGAGAGCTGGAGGTAACGAGGAGAGAGCTAGAAGGGGAACGGCTAGATAGGGAGGAGTTGGAGAGAGAGGCAGCGCAGGAAAGAGTCATGGCGGAGGAGATAAAAGCCCAGGTCAGCGTTTTGAGGAGAGAGGTGGAACAGGCCGGAGCTTTGAGGGCACGGGAAACCGAAGCTGTTGAGCGGGAGAAAGAGAAGAGCGCAAACTTGCAGTCTGTGCTTGAGGACTTCCAGCTTGGTGAGTTGACTCACGTAGGCGTACGTGTTTTACTGACTCGTGAATCTAGCAAAGGACATGGAGATTCGGCAGGCGTTAGCGGAATCTGAGTCTAGTTTGCAACATACTATCAAACAACTTGCAGAGTTCAAATCGCGTGCACTACAGGCAGAAGTCAGTGCTGTCCTTTTTACTTGTCGGTCAAGACGCATTGAAACTTACTATCGACCCAGGCGGAGCTCGCCGAGTCAACACATAACTCAGATCGCGTCACTGCGCTCGAAAAAGAGGTGAAGGAGAAGAACTTGCTTATTGGGAAATTGAGACACGAAGGTATGAACTATGTCCAGCATCGCCGAATCTCACACCGACCTTGTCCTGATCTTTTCCCTCAATCAATATGAATCCATTCAAAATAGCCGTTATAATCAACGAACACTTGACAACTGCTCTTCGACGGCTTCGTTCCTCGACGGCATCCTCATCTCACTCAGTGGACAAAGCACTCGTCTCGAACATTCTTCTCTCATTCCTTAACGCGCCTCGAACTGATGGCACAAGGTTCGAGATGCTCGGGGTGTTAGCCAATATATTAGGATGGGGGGACAACGAGCGCGAGAAGGCGGGACTACAACGTATTGGTGGAGCTAGCATGGCGAACGTAGGCGCGGGAGGGAGGAAAGTGAGTAGCATGGGTGGGGGGAAAGACTTGGAACTCGAGCGAAGCGACGAAACCGATGTGAGCGCCTACTCTGCCTCCTTTTTCGTTTTCTTCTAACCCTGTGCACAGTCATTCTCCAAGATGTGGGTTGAATTTCTCCTCAAAGAGGCCAACCAAGGCAGCGTTCCACCTACGCCAACCGGTACGGGCCCCAGCCAAGGTAGCGGGTTCCCTATGTTAGGCTCTCCACGCGCGACTAGCCTATCTGGTCTTCCGAGCATTTCTAGGCCGGGGTCAGGATCAGGGAACATGTCCAAGACTGGGTCTCTAGGTCTGCCACCCTACCTTCCGATTTATCTATACACTCTTACGGTTCCCTTTATATATTTAGAATCTCCAACGACACCGACCCCACCGCGACTGTCCACTTCCTCGCTATCACGCGGATCGCTAGGTTTAGGGGTAAACGTTCCTAAACGCAGTGACGCGACTTCGCCCTTATCTCGAACGGGGGATGAGGAGTGATACGATACTCTGGGTCAAAGCTCGACGCTTAGCTTAACCTTTTTCATGATGCGGGCTTGTGCCATTTCGCGCACTGTTCTCTACGGTTATCCTGTTGACTCATGGACTTCCTACCTGCTGTACAATTAATTCAACCACACAATGTTTTCTAGCCTAGGCTTGGTTCGAGCCGGCATAGTGCGCAAGTAAATTTCGTATATAGTATACTATCGATTGCGAGACCAAGCATTTGTTGTACCAAAAAGAACAAGAATGTCAAGAAGTATACAATGCTCAGCAAGGAGTACAAATTAAGCGACGAGCTGCCAAACGAGAACTAAAGAGAGAAAGGGGGGTTAGAACTAGAAGAGACAGGCTTTGTTAGGTATTGATCGAAACAGATTTCTTCAAATGAAACGAGACAGCAGGGGGGAGAAAGGAAGACAGGAGATACACAAAAATCCAACAGACAACTGTCGTCAGCACTTCAAGCAAGGTATGTACACCTTCTGCGGAGGTACACCAAGGTAGACTGGATGCCACGTTGTGTGACCGGTCGGGTAAAATCGAATTCGAGCCTACAAACGTTGCAGCCACCCAATGCTCATTCCATCAAGTGTTCGCCTCGCCTCGGGATATACCGCATTACTCTCCTTGAGGGAGGCTGCCAGTCGACGGCACAGGTCCATAGGGTACGACAGCGTCTCGGCCCTCGCAAAGGCGGGGTACCGCTCGAGTGAACTAAAGTTATCGGACTCGAGTTAGACTCATCAGCGCAAAACTAATAGACGAATCCACTCACTTCGCAGGTTCGCCGGGTCCGAGGACCACAAATGTCACTTTAGCCGCGGTGATCGTCGCGTTCGGGGGAATCCACGAACCCGCGGCTCCCGCATACGATAGTTGGATCGATGGCTTGAAAAGCCAAATCTAAAACGTGAACAAGGTGAGGTGAGATTGGCGGTCAGTTTTGAATTAGCGGAGTGGAGAAAGAAGCTTACCAAAACACGCGGGACTTCGCTCTCCTCATCCTGAATTACAAACCTATACGAGGCGTGCGCTTGAGCGAGCTCCGCCATGTCTGCCGCGACGAACGCGGTGAAAGGAATACGTGGGAAGCTGCTCGGGTGTAGTGTTATTCTTGAAATGAAACGACACGCTTGATGGACAGCTTACCTTTGTGTAGCCACAATCGGCCGCACAGTGTATTTCTTGAACCGATACATCGTGCTCCCCTCGCGTTCTTGACGATGTCCAATCGACGCTCCACACAGGCACTGTACTCGATGCCATTCTCGGTCGCCCTAAACCCAAATGAATTAGTATCGTGGCAACACACAGGAGCCTAGAGCAAGGCTTAATTATCTGGGGGCAAAATGTATCCCTGTTGGTAGCCCACGAGGCGGATACCTCTGCACAAGCGGGTTGTTTAACGTGGACGGAATAAATCTTGGACAAATTGTATCAGCCACAAAGGGGGTTAACCCTGGCGCCCCGAGCAAGGAGTACCAGCGTGGGTACGGCCCAAAACTAGCAAGAGCTTCGGTACCAGCAACACACGACTGGCATCTACCAAGCTGGATTGCCCGTAGGTGGATTGTCCTACGATGGCCTTCTTGTTGTCCATTTCAAAGCAGATTGCATGAAGCGAAAAAGGGGGGCAAGCCGGGGGAGAAGAAAAGGAGATTGCCGGAGCATAGTTCGCCAGAACGTGCTTGCGCCAGCATGGCAATAATAATAAAAATGACAGGTAGCGACTCACCAGCGTTGGAGCGTTCATCAACCCATTTTGGTTAACCATACTTGAATCGAAGAGTAAGAAACTGCCACCAACAAGGACCTGGCCAGACTCGGGCCAGAATCCGTCCGCACGCTTTGCGATCTCGGCCGATACATGCTGATCCGGGTGGCACATCCATGCATCCAGCAGCTCGGCCCAGTAGTCAGATGGTAGATCGTTATACTTGATATTGCCGGAAGCCAGCCCATGAACCACCGGCAGAGAACACGACGAGCAGGCAAATGACGTAGGCTGACATGAGCGTAGTTGTTCAGAATCGAGTAAGGGTGGTAGCTCTTGGTCCGCCTCGTCCCTAGCCTCGCCCAGCGCAGTGACAAGCTTCAAGTCCAGATACTCAGTAGCTCCCGTTGGCTTTCCCATCGAGGCAGTAAATAGATCCGCCTTGCCAGCGGGAACCCAGGCCGGTAGGGGAAGCGGGGGTAGAACTGTTGAACCACACTGCAAGACAAGATTCGATTGATCCAGACCTGGGACCACATCTGCCTCGAGACGAGAAGAACGCGGCATGCCATCGACTCGAAAGTGCGCCGCAACCAGGTGAAGGTTCTCTCGGTACTCGGCAACGTAGGTTACGTTCATTCGTACTACGATAAGTATCCCAAAGGTATTAGGCAATTGTCAGTCAGGCATTACACGGAACGGGCGCAGTAAACTTACCACTTGGTAGTGGTGGAACTTGGGGAACAAGCGGCGACCGAGGGGCGGTTTTACCCGTAAGCCAGGCCAAAGGCGGAGCAGAATTGCTTCGATTCCTTCCTTGAAGGCTGAGCTTGCTTGACTTCTTCAACAATCGTGGGGAACCTGGGTGCGAAGATCCAGAAGGCGACGCTAATTTATGGGTTGGACCAGGATGAGACTTGACAAACTCAGGTAAAGTCATCATCGCATTCGGATCGGAGACGTCGACGTCAGCCTGTAAGTCATGCGTGGAATGGTTGCGATCATCTACTTCGGAGCGCGGAGCATTGGAGTACACTTCTCGACCTCTAGCCGAAGGACGCAGAGTCGCATCCTGAGAGTGTAACCGACCATGAGACGAATGTTGGACGAGCTGTGTAACAAATGCTTCGCGCTATTTTGAACCAGTTAGAAATTGGCACTTTCTAATGCAGTAAAGACATTCGAACCTTAGCGTCGTCTCGTTGTTTAGCACGCGCCAGTCGAGCTGGCATATCATCGACGAAAAAGGTTTGCGAGTCCAATGTTCTTGAAGCGGCTTGTCCGATCATCGACATGAGCCTATCCAAATCTTGTTTGTCCTCGAGACGTTGCTTGCCTTTAATCTGGGAAGCCGTCGGTCGGTGCACGGCGCGCTGATCATCAAGCCGTCCACTGTCCACCAACTTTTCGATCGCACCCGCCACCCTCGCCAGCTCCATTTGCTCCAATTTCCCCCTCTTGAGCTCAACGCGTTGGTTGCTTAGCTGAGGAGCCACCATATACAACCGGTCAATGGCCATCAAAACGGAGTCGAGATCGAGCTTCATTTTCTCGGACGAAACGATGGATTCACGGTGCGAAAGTGCGCCACGACGGAGAGATTGAGCATCTGAAGCCTTTTCTTTTTCCGGGGCCAGGTCAAGGTATGGGTCAGACGAGGTTTCGTATGTGGGCGGATGGTAGTCTCCTTGATCATACTCCGGAGGTAGGTTCTTGTCATAATCCTCGAAGTGATAAGGTGAGAGGAAGGGAGTAGGAAGCGTGCGGTCGTGGCATAGCGTTTGTATGTCTCCCAAAACGTGGTTGACCTGAGCCCAAAGCATGGCTTGATCTGTAGCCGACACAGATGCATTTTTGGCTCTGCTAGACGCAGAATCGTGAAGCTGAAGCTGGATAGATGAGGCCTGGCGACTGAGAGTGTCGTAAACGTCGTGGGCGGTCAGAGGTTGGGATACTGAGGGAGCGAGCCCGGGAGGCGACAAGGAAGACGGGGCAGGAGACATGGCAGACAGCCTGCTGGAAAACTGTAACAGGGTGACCAATAGACGTGCCAACCGAGCGTCCTTTTCGCCCATCAGCTCCGAGTATAGCTCGACACGCTGACCAAGTTCGCGCAGAAGAGAGCTATCGTCATCCGATGCCTCTATCATCAAATCTCCAATATCTTGAGACCTCAGGTTAGATACTAGAGTGTAGAGCGGCGTAGAGTCCGACAGTGACAAGGCGTGAGATGTTGAAGCGGCGAGGGATGGAAGGGAGTGGCGACGAGGTGGAACGATTGGTTTCCAGCTCTCACTAGGGATAATGTCGGCGAACAAGTTGTTGAGCGCCATCAGGCACGACTGCCCTACTGACAGCAAACTCGGGAGTACCTCCTAGAAAAAACAATCAAAATCCACAGCGCAATGGGCCGATGCTTTTTACTTACTGCATCGCGAGGCGGAACGTCTGTGGTCCTACTTGGCTCAGCCAACTCGACCGTCAAGGTCGGGGCCAACGGGAGGTTATCCGAGCGAGTTGACTCTACTTGCGTCTCTGTGATAAGGGATTCACCTGTATCTACATGGCGATCCAACAAAGAAGGAAACGGAGATGGAATATCGGCCTCAAGAACAGCAGGAGGCGGGACGGGGGAGGAGCGGCGGGAAGAGATGAGGTTCTGAATTCTCGTCAACGTGGCCATAACGATAGAAAAAATGAGTGTCTAGAGCCTGCTCGCCTGGCAGTGTAGTGGATACGACTTAGTAGTCCAGTTGAACTGTAAATTCACAAATGAGGTGATGGTGGTGTTGTGGCCAGTGTTTCGTCGCGCTCGGAACATCAATTCGAATCATTACAGTTACGACCCGTAACGATTTCATCATGCTTCAATTGGTTCTCTTCCTCTTCCCCACATCCCTCAGATCTCTGCCCCCTATTCGACCAACACTTTATCGCAGTAAAGCTACCTACTTAGAGCTCACTCGCCTGCGGTTGTGTTTTCTCTGGCGACTGATACAGTTTTTGCTTTTTCCCTGTGCTTGATCTTGGTCAAAACGGGCTTAAAAGTTATTCAAAAACTTAAGCGACCTCTATTAGAGCCCGCTGGAACGCGCCCTCTCAGATACAGTCATGGGAAACTTCCTGGTTAATTAGTGGCGCATACTCGTGTCGGTTTCTATGTTGTCGGATCAGAACCTGTGCTGTTGGCTACATTTCAACACGGACTGTGTACCTCTGGATACACAATGGACTCTATTCTCATACCCTACTATCCCTAGTTATCAGCTTCTACCTAGCGTAGACATCATCTGATCTCCCGTCGGTCGCCGCCTAGGCGGCAAGTAGCCTCTCTAACCCTTGGCACGTTTTGCTGAAATTCCTCCAAACCCTACGAAGGTATCATACCTACACCCCTGTGTATTGCCTTGACACGTCCTAGTTTGTCTCTACCCACACGAGCTTTAACAAATTCACTCGCCTTGTGGCGACATCGCGGACTGGTATGACACACATAGTCTCTGGGGCCGAAATTGTGCAGTCTCATATCGGCGCACGCGCTCGTGAGTTTGTTCCCCCTATACTGTTATATTGCGTATAATGGATAGCGTGGGGTTGACGGGCATTAAATCCTCGTGCCACGAGCCAGGCTCCTGACCTACAGGCGAGCCGGCGGTGAGTATACTATTACCCTGCCATTCATGCGTCCGATTCCCCCGCATTGCCACAAGCGCAACGACATTATGTTGTGGGGACTAAGGTATTTGTAAACATCGCCATGGCTAAAGTTTAGTTTCAAGATGATAATGCACCCAAAGGTTAATTTCACGATACGGTATCCCCCGTGGGCAGCCTTGGCTAGCTCAGCCTTGGTCATCCACGCTGGTGATCATGCATATGCGCATGACCCCTGTGTATAAGTATATTTGGTCGCCATCGTGCAATCATTTTTTTCGCCAGCGCGGCAACTCGGTCCTAAAGGCGGTAGACCATGTCCGCACCACTTGAGATCGCCTCGCCGGAGTGTTCATATTTGGACCGGCATTCACGCTTCCGGCTAACTGGTGCCACAACACCAGGCAACCAGTTACATGTGGTTTCCCCCCTTGGCTGAGTATTTAGCAACAACTTATGCTATTCGCACCCCAAGGCTACCATCATTCTCGATCTCTCATTTCAAGGCGCAGCATCCCTATAACGTGGGTTCCTAATAGCAGACACGCGCATCCACGCGGCTATAGTCAATCGGCTTACAACAACTACGCATCTGTTTCACTAGCTCTAAACTGCACCTTGACGGCTGACGGGTGCGTTGGCAAGCCACCGACTAGCCTACCGGGCATAGCTCATCATCGATCAGCGTCTTTTGTAACGAAGCGGCGCCCCGCCCCATCTTGTCTGTGCGCGGCCGGCAAGATTCCTGAAAGAATCCGATATCGCCACGATGAATATGCCAGACCGTCCCGAGCTACAAAAGGGTGAGTTCCATTCTTCATGCTGATACACATTCGTTCACCCTCGCCTACTTCGCCTTCGTAGCTTTCTTGCCTCCTCATTCACATTCGTCGTCTTCCACGACTTCAACCCCCAGCGCTACTTCAGACCAAATCTTTGAAGAATTACTCATGGACCCCTCCGACCATTATTCTTTCATGAGTAACGGCTACATGGCAGTGGCCATGGAGTCCCACGCCGATGTCTGGGACGTGTTTCCAGGAGCTAGGTACGCATGCTGCCTGACCCCTCCAGCCGCAACCTCTGACGCCCTTCTTGCTCGTCGATCGATAGTGTCACTCGTAAGTTAATGGGGGAAAGAGTCTACACGCGCCAATATCTT
>JANWGL010002741.1:0-16054 GCA_025200755.1 Ceratobasidium sp. C01 | reverse complement strand
TAGATTAACCGTCAACGAAGGTCGAACGTATTTGGTACGTGGGCCTATCCTAATAAAGCCTTGCCTACGACCATAGAATCTTTTCTGGCACTGCTCTAGACATTTGGAACTAGCCTACATTAAATTCCCCACATTGTGCATGCTGTGGCAAAGGGAGTATCATTCCCAGTGTATCCATATCCGTTAGCTACTGCCCTGAATAGCAATTAGTGGGTTTCTTCAGATAGCGGGTGTCACGCTCGCAGGAACGCCGACATCAAACTATACTCGATGAATTGCCTAAAAATGCATTAACCCTCAACACAATCGCGTATTATCTCATCCGACCATGCAGAACCCGCATCATAATCTCGGGGTAAATACCAATGGAAGTACCGCGGGTGTAAGCGTCAGATTCGAGATCGGATTTATGAGGCGCTGCCTACGATCCAGTATTGATTCGCCTGGAATCGACTTGAACCGCGATTCATCGATCGAAACGCTGTACTTCGAGAGTAGCTTCGCAAGTACAGCGACAACCGTAGTCTCGGCAAATCTAGCAGTTGCATCTATAATCAGCGACTAGAAAATATTCGATGCTTGAGACACACCTCCGCTCGATGCAAGCCCGTGGGCCAAGTGAGAACGAAATAAATGCGTCGCGGTTCCAGTTTGTATCCATGAAGCGCGCCGGGACAAACTGTTCGGGGTCGCCCCAATATCTCGGGTCATAGTGGAGTCCAGTCATGAAGATGTATGCGTGACTCAACGCTGGGACGTGATATACTTGGGCTTGACCAGACGTGTGAACGACGGTCAGATCAGCATCTGCCGTGGCGCTCTTTCCATACAGGGGAACCTAGAGAAGGAGAAGTCAGAAGATGTTGGGAAACCTAGGTAGTAGGGATGGATTGACCATGGGATATAAACGCAAGGTTTCGTACAGTACCGCCAAGGCGTATGGCAGCTTGCGCATGTCGTCATAGGTCTACATAATATTACTTAGTCATTTTTACCTCCAAGCTAGTCCAGTAAATGCACTGACTAGATCGCCCCGAGTTCCCTGGACGCTCTTGATCTGGTAGGACAGCTGGTCCTGTTCTTCTGGGTAGAGTGCCAGGAGGGCTAGTAACATTGCTAGCGTATGTCCAGTAGTTTCGTGTCCGGCAATCAGGAATATTATAACGTTTCCTAACGTGTTCTGGTCAACACAGAGAAATGTCTGAAGTGTCTGGGGCCCACCAATGAGTTCTTCCTCGCTTAGCGCTCCGTCCGCGTCATGAGCGTTGACGAGTTGGCTGAACAAATCGTACCTTTGTGCGGAACGATCTTTGGTCTCGCGGCGAGACTGAATCATCTCGTGTATGTGTATCTATACCCCCGTATTGTGAATGTTTATGTGCAGGCAGGGCAGGCTCAGGCTTACAAGAAGCTCGTCATACGCCAATTTGACATGCCTCCAGTGCTTTCGGAGACGCCAAGCCCAATTGGGCAAGAGTAGAGGAAGGAATATGTTTTCGGAGAACACCTTGAGTGAGTGTTTGAAAGTGAATTGGTGATTTGCGGGGGGAGATGCATCGTCCGTCCAGCGGACATCCTGGCCGAACCCAGCTTTGGCAATGACACAAAGCGCAATCTAGGAGAGCAGGGGGAATTAGCCACCCTGAAGAAGCTCAAGTTCTGCCATCAACCCACTGGTAGTGTAAGCTCTTCGCAGACATCATGAATACGAACCACCTCCCCCAGTGTCCAGCTCCCTATCATCGCATTTACAAACTCCGTAGTCGTTTGCCAGACCAGATGGTTGTTCCGCTATACTTGCCCATCTATTAGTAGCCAAATAGTCTAAAAATAGAATAATACTCTTACGTCGGAAAACGCAGGCGCACAAATCCTTCTCTGCCTCTTCCACTCATCCCCCTCCACTACCAAAATGTTATTTCCAAAGGTTCGTAACACTGCGTAGTCTTCGATACGCTTCTTGAATACGCTGCGTCCGGATGCGATTTTCTATTCGAAACAGGTGTCCTACGTACTTCGTGGCTGTTGAGATAGAACTATCGCACCTTAATTGCTTCAGGATCCGACACACAAAAGCCTCCCTCGGAGGGCAAGACTGAGATTACTCCACATATCCCGGCTCCAGCTCTCTCGAACACTGAAACGACAAGGTTAGACCGTCTAGCATTTGGTGTAAAGCTCGGGCGGCTAACTTTTGTGTTTGGTCTCCCAAGTCCACCTAGATCCCCTCGAGACGTACGGTATCCAGGGAAGCATATATGTAATATTTCTGCACGCACTATTGAATCTCGAGCATTTCTAGGGGATACCATTAGAGAGACGTACGAAGATAAACCAAACAATAATCGGAGTCCTGGCAGCCCGCCGATCCGAGCGTGCGCTCTCCTAAACTTAATCCATCTATCGACGAGCCATATGGCAAGCGCGCTGAGAGCCGCGGTAGGTATTATACCAGCCATCTCGAAGTATAGTTGAACTGTCGAGTAGTGGATGCTGGTACCGAGTTGATGAATATCAGTGATGTCCACTCCGGAAATCAGGCCGAGGACCCCAGTCAGGCGCCGACTATGTAAGCCGTCCGGCGCTAACAGGCGTACTCGATGAGGCGTGTCGCTCAGCGCCTGCTTAGTAGCCCGGAATTACGGTCAAGTGGAGCCAGACTAGGCTCTAGACCAGCTCGCTAAGGTTATGCGCAGCCCGGGGCTTTCGCAATAACCGTTGGGGAAGGACCGCCAGTACTTTGGGCATTGCAAACATGCACAAGCTGATTTTTAACGATGCGGTCGCTGACTGCGTTGTCTATATGTACTGAAAGACTTTAATTTTAAAACACCAAATTGAGCAACAGGCGCTTTTTGAACTTACCAGTAACCTAGTAGTCCTTTCTTAAACCATAGCTCCAAGCAAAGCAGCTCATCGAACTGTGGTACCTATAATTAGTGGAGGGCTTCCGGACGGAAATCCTTAAATTTATCGCAGGGCTGATGGCTTTTCTCGGGAAGCAGGTATGCTCATAGAGACACCGATAGAAAAGCTATGTTATTACGAGCTACTTGAAAGTTCACGGGTCCCTATCGAGTAGATACACACCACCTACATCATGCTCTCGGAGTGAACACCAGGGGAAGGACCGAAGGTGTAAGCGTCAGCCTCATCCTTGGATTTATAAGGCGCTGCCTACGATCCAATAACGACTCGCCCTGAATCGACTTGAACCGTGACGCGTCGATCGAAACACTATACTTCGAGAGTAGCTTAGCAAGCGAGGCGACGATCGTAGTCTCCGCGAACCTAGAAGTCACATACGTGAGCAGCGATTTGAGGCAAGGGCTGGAATCGAGACATACCTTCGCCCGATGCAAGCCCGTGGGCCAAGCGAAAATGGGATAAATGCGTCGCGGTTCCAATTCGTGTCCATGAAGCGTGCCGGGACAAACTCTTCGGGGTCGTCCCAGTACTTTGGGTCGTAGTGGAGTCCAGTTGCTAAGATAAATGCGCGACTGGACGCAGGGATGTGGTATACTTGAGCTTGGTCAGGCGGGTGACCAACGCTTAAATCGATGTCTGCGGTGGCGTCCCTTATTAAATGGGGAACCTGAAAAAACAAACTCAAAGGATACTAGGAGGCCCAGTTGGCGGGAGTGGACCTACCATAGGGTACAAACGCAAGGTTTCGTACACTACTGCCAGGGCGTACGGCAACCTGCGCATGTCGTCATAAGTCTGATCAAAATTACTTAAGTATCGATATCACCAAACTGGCGCAATAGCCGTACTCACCAGGTCGCCCTGGGCTTCCTTAACGCTCTTCATCTGCTGCGCTATTAGGTCTTGTTCCTCTGGGTAGAGCGCCAATAGAGCCAGTAATATTGCTAAGGTATGCCCGGTAGTTTCGTGTCCAGCGATTAGGAATATTATGATATTTCCTGATATATTGGTCAGCGCTGAAGGAGGAGTCTGAAACCTCCAATGCTCACCAACGAGTTCATCCTCGTTCAGTGCTTCATTCACATCGCGAGCGGTGACGAGCTGGCTGAGTAGGTCGTGCTTTCTTGCAGGGAGTTCTTTTGTCTCTCGGCGGAGCCGAATCATCTCGTCTATGTACATCTATACCCGCATTGTCAGTTCCGTGGGTACGTAGAAGGGAAACGATATTACAAGGAGCTCGTTATAGGCTAGTTTGACGTGGCTCCAATGCTTTCGGAGACGCCAAGCCCACCCAGGCAAAATCAGAATAAGAAAGATGTTTTCTGAAAACACTTTAAGCGAACGCTTGAAAGTGAGCTTGTGGTTGGCGGGGGGAGGAAGGTCGTCCGTCCAGTGGATGTCTTTGCCGAACCCAGCGCTAGCGATGACGCAAAGCCCAATCTAAATGAGAGAAAGGTGATTAGTTGTTCTCGTCAAGCTTAAATGCTGCTATTGACATACTGGTAGTGTTAGCTCTTCGCAAACATCATGCACCCGAATCACCTCCCCTGGTGTCCAGTTGCCCATCATAGCGTTTACATACTCCGTAGCCGTCGCCCATACAAGATGGTTATTCCTCTAAACATACAAATTCATTAGTGTCTTAATAACCCACTACCAATCAAAGCATTCTTACATCGGAAAGCGCAGGGGCGCATATCCTTCGCTGCCTCTTCCACTCCTCCCCCTCAACAACCAAGAGGTTACTTCCAAAAGTCCGTAGCACCTCGTAGTCCTCAACACGCTTCTTGAATACGCTGCGTCCAGATGCGATTTGCTATATTTCAAGAATGATCTGTACGCGTTTTATGGTTGTTGAGAGTACAGACTTACCTTAAGCGCCGTAGGATCAGAAACACAAAAACCCCCCTCAGAAGGAAATACCGAGACCATCCCATATATACCGGCCTTATATCTCTCAAACACTGAAATGAGAAGGTTAGAAGACCTAGCATTCGCCGTAAAGCTCAGGTGGCTAACTTTTGTGCTTGCTAGCCCACGTGAATTTCACCCCAGGCGCGATGTACGGCATCCGGGGAAGCAAATGCCCAATGGGTCTGTGTACGCGACTAAGCCTTGAGCACTCCCAGAAGATAGCATTAGAGGGACGTACGAGGATAAACCAAATAGTAGACGAAGACCAGGCAACCCACCGATCCGAGCGCATTCCCTCCTAAACTTGATCCATCTATCAACAAGCCATAGCGCGAGCACACTAAGAGTTACAATGTATATTGTATCGTTCATTCAACTATACGGCCGAGCAAACGTCGAGGGAGGGGAATTGGCGTCAGATTGACACGCGCCGGTGATGCTCTGGGAGGAGATCGTCGATGTCGGCTATTGTAAACACGCACAAACGCCGCCGGTGCGTAGCTGAAATGCCTAATCGAGCCAAGGGCACAACTTCGCTAGCTGAGCTATCAGCATATAAATGTACCAAAAGTGTACGAGGTATGAGAGCGTTCCGTTGACCATTTAATGCTGTTCTCGGTTACTAGTAGCTCAAGGAAGACCAACGGAGGACCGCTAAGGCGTTCATTATAGTAGAAATCCTAGTACTATTCATCATACATCTCATCTCAACTGGAAACAAGTACTCGATTCTGCGGTCGTGATGTCTGTTTCATGCTCTCAGAGTAAATACCAAGGGAAGCGCCGCAGGTATGAGCGTCAGCTTCGCCACTGGGTTTATTAAACGTTGTCTACGATCCAACATCGACTCGCCCGGGATCGACTTAAACCGCGACTCGCCCACCGAAACCTGATACTTCGAGAGCAACTTCGCAAGGACAGCGACAACCGTAGTCTCGGCAAATCTAGCAGTTACGTATATAATCAGCGATTGAGAAAGAAGCAATACTTGAGACATACCTTCGCCCAATGCAAGCTCGTGGGCCAAGTGAAAACGGAATAAATGCGTCGCGATTCCAGTATGTATCCACGAAGCGCGCTGGAACAAACTCTTCGGGGTCATCCCAATATCTTGGGTCGTAATGGAGTCCGGACATCATGATGTATGCGCGGCTCAATACTGGGGCGTGGTATACTTGAGCCTGACCGGATGCGTGACTGACGGTGAAATGAGTGTCTGCAGTCGCGTCCTTTACTAATAGGGGAACCTGATGGAGAGTTCACTTCAGTCAAGAAAACATAGTTGGTGGGATAAGCTCACCGAAGGATACAAGCGCAAGGTCTCGTATAGTACCGCCAAGGCATATGGTAGCTTGCGCATGTCGTCATAGGTATACTGTAATACACAATAATTAATTAATATTGTTGCCGAACTGTCTCAATAACTGAACTGACTAGGTCGCCCCGGGCTCCCTGGACACTCTTGATCTGGTGAGTCACTCGGTCTTGCTCCTCCGGATATAGCGCTAGCAGAGCTAGTAGCATTGCTAGTGTATGTCCGGTAGTTTCGTGTCCGGCGATTAAGAATATCACAACGTTTCCTAATGTGCTCCGGTCAACGCCGAGAGACGCGTCTGAAATCTCTGAGACTCACCAACAAGTTTGTCTTCGCTCAGTGCGCCGTCCACGTCGCGAGCGTTGACAAATTGGCTGAACAAATCATGCCTTTGTGATTGTGTGTCTTTACTTTCGCAGCGAGACTGGATCATCTCGTGTATGTGTATCTATACCGCTGTGGCATCAGTTCCCGCGGGCTGGATGTGGGTTTAGTCTTACAAGGAGCTCGTCATATGCCAGTTTAACGTGTCTCCAGTGCTTTCGGAGATCCCAAGCCCAGTCGGGCATAAATAGAGGAAGGAATATGTTTTCAGAGAACACTTTAAGCGAGTACTTGAAAGTGAGCTGATGGTTCGCGGGAGGAATGGCGTCGTCTGCCCAGCGAACGTCTTGGCCAAACCCAGCTTTTGCTATGACACAAAGCGCAAGCTAGAATAAAGAAAAGTAATCAGCCACTTTCGTCGGTCATTGATCCTGGTATTAACCCACCAGCAGTGTAAGCTCTTCGCGGGCATCGTGGATCCGGACTGCTTCTCCTGGTGTCCAGCTTGCTATCATAGCATCCACGAACCCCGTAGTTGTTGCCCACACAAGGTGGTTATTCCTCTGAACATAAACAAGCATCCATTAGCGTATCATTAAGCTAACGCCGATTGAATCACTCACATCAGAAAATGCAGGCGCGCATATCCTTCTCTGCCTCTTCCACTCCTCTCCCTCAACAACCAAGAGGTTGTTTCCAAAAGCTCGCAATACCGTGTAATATTCAATGCGCTTCTTAAATGCACTTCGTCCAGATGCGATTTGCTATTTTTGAAGAATGTCCTGTTAGCGTTTCATGGTCGTTGAGAATACAGACATACCTTGAGAGCTCCAGCATCCGAAACACAAAAACCTCCCTCGGGGGAAAGGCTGAGGCTATCCCATATATCCCGGACCCAGCTTTTTCGAAAACTGAAATAAAATTGTTAGATGGCCTAACTCTTGTCGTAAAGTGTAGGTGGCAAACGTTTATGTTTGCTAGGCCAAGCAAAGTTACTTCCAAACGCGATATGCGGTGTCCAGGGAAGCATATGCCCAATTGGTCTGCACACATTATCAGCCTCGGGAGTCCTAAGGGGATAAACCTAGAGGGACGTACGAAGGCAAACCAAATAATGGACGGATTCCAGGTAATCCACTGGTCCGAGCGTTGTCTCTCCTATACTTGATCCATCTATTGACGAACCACGGCGCCAGCACACTGAGAATTACAGCAGATACGATGTCGTTCATTCCGCTGTGGGTTGGGCAGATCTCGGGAGACCGGAGTTGACGTCGGACGGACGCGCAACAATGACATCCCTGAGAGGGCATCGCCGATACAGTATTGGCTATTGTAAACATACACAAACACCCCTAGTGCCTCGTTGGGATTCATAATGAACAACAACCCTGCTACTTGTTACAAATTCTAAAATACTTGAAAGCAATATCTCGCTAGACCGTATGCCTGGACCAGATTATTCACGACTCTATGGCCTAATAATTGGCGTCAACAGATATCAGTCACGCACGGATTTGGCGGGCTGCTTCGGAGACGCTAAATCGATTGTACGCTATCTTACTCAAAATCTCCATGTTCCCAGAGACCAGATCGCATGTCTGTTGGACGTACAAGCCACACGCAAAAAGATTATAGACACATTTGTCTCGCATTTGATCAACAATCCGAGGATAATACCCTCGGACCCAATCTTGATATACTTTGCAGGTGCGTGTGAAATTTAGTCACATTGAGGGAAATATTAAACAAGGGGTTAGGCCAAGGTGACAAACTCGTGGCCCCGCGTGAGTGGCACACTAGCGATGGGTTCTATGAAATACTCTTACCCTATGACGCGAGCGAACCCACCGAGCGCGAAGATATCATCAACGAAGCTCCACCTGTTGAGAGCAAGAACCTCATCTGTGGGATTCCGGGTCGAACGTTAGGTGCTTTGATATATAAGCTCAGTCAGGCAAAGGGGGACAACATAGTGAGTTCGCCACAGAATCCGGAATAAGTAATGTGCACTTTAGCTCAACAGTGACTAATTAGACCGTCATCTTGGACTCTTGTTTCTCGGGACGCGGCACAAGGGGATCTGTTAGAGCGCCACTCTTCTACCCCGAAGGTCACCCAAACCTCCTGGCAAACTTTGATGAAGATGTTCTGCGAGCCTTGTCGGTATCGATTCCAGAGGAGGTCCAGCAGGTTTCTAGGGTTGGCAGAAAGTCGCGCCAAACAATTTTTGCTTCCAGTCTTGAATCACATGTCTTGCTTGCTGCCTGCCGCCACGACGAACTAGCTCGGGAGGACGTCAAGGACGGTCGAGTTTCTGGCGCATTCACGTCAGCGTTGCTAAAAGCACTGGGAGAGTCCGATATGACCAGGACGAGCTACTTAACACTTATGCGGAACGCAGCGAAATACACCACTATTTTACTAAACGGGGAACAGGTTCGCGCGCAGACGCCCCAGTGCGAGGGACGGAACCAACACCGGCTACTATTTCGGACGGATATCTCGCCCTCAAAGGGAATGATAGAGCTCTTGCGTATGGACGACCCAACAAAATTTGAGATCAAGATTGGCAGCGCATCAGGGATCAAGGTTGGCACAGAGTTTGGGGTCTTCGCGGACAACACGCCATCCACGGGTGCTCCGATGGCACACCTTGTCGCAACAACTGTTGGCGTTATCGAGTCCATATTAAGTACCCAACAGCCTGGTCAAATAGTCGAGGTTCCGAGCGTTGCCTACGTAGTCGTAACTAAGTACAATGATTGTGGCAACGGGGTCCGGCTTCTAGTCACTGACGAGTCGAAACTGCAACCGCATTGGCAAGAAGTCTTCCAGACTCTTCGCTCCCTTCCCATCGACGTAATCTGGACTAAGCCCAACGAGCCATACGATCTCGCGCTCACGCCAGCTGAGGCAGGCGTCGATCTTCTCCGGCGGGATCCTGAACTGTCCACCGAACTGCAGCCCGTCCATCTCAGAGACTCATACGGTACTATAAAAACCACGAAGATTCTTACGTCAATTATCTACTTTCACTTCCACCTGCAGCGCCGGAATCCTGGGACGCCACTCCGAGCAGACCTTGAGATGAAACTCATTGAACTACATAGGTCACCTGATCCAGCATCATGGGGGCATTTGGTGTGTACACCTGCGGAGAACGCCGTAGACCTTTTCGGCGAGAGTGTATCAACAGGCAAGGTGGTGGAGATCCAAGCAGACTTCGAAAAGCGCTACGGGCTAACGATCACCAACAAGTCGAATATGAATCTTTACCCCTACGTGCTCTACTATGACCTTGATGACTACAGTATCGTCTGCCTTTCCACTCCCATGAGTCGCACAATGAGGCCTCCTCTGCGTGCTTGCGGTGATATACCAGTCGGATACGGAGACAGCGGTGTAGACCCGCTTTGTGTGGTGCCTAGCATCACCGGCGCGAGTACCCAGACTGGTTTCTTCGTGTTGTTTGTTTCGAGCCAATGGGTAGACATTTCGCACATAGAGCAGACTTCACCTTTCGAAGACGATGAAGAACACGGCATTAGGGGCCATCCCGAGCATCACGGGCCACTAGAGTTGGAGGTGTGGGATACCGTGCTGGTTCGAGTATCCATCACTCAGTAGTAATTGGTTCTGTATAGCACTGATTCAATATCACGTAAATATTTGTCTTGCTAACACCATGCAAAGGCCACTACACTTAGGGTTGTCACCGAGGGCTCCGGAGGGGCTCTCGACCTCACCCTTGCCCCTCGAATATTCTGTCAACCTCACGGAGTTGTCGCCACCTGAGCGTTAAATAAACCACTGTGCTAACCGCTCCCAAAGCTAAAACATCCGTTACCAGGACGCGCCTGAGTGATCAGTGAGTTAAACCAAAAGAGGTGCGATGGGTGCGCCTTTTCGGCGGGTGACACAAGGCAAACCTCATTGTCACATCGCCCAACGAAAGAAGCCCCAAAACCATGACCGAGGCCATCGTCCCTCCGAGGCCCTCGTCCTCAGCGCCAACCCTAACCACGCTATTCATACGCTTTGAGCCTCCGCGCAAACACTAACTCATTACCAAGGCGCTATCCTTCTCTTATCATTAATATTAAAATAGAAGTAAGTCGCTGTCCTCACCGCGACTATACAGTACAGTGTAAGATCCCTGGCTGTCACTTGCATCAGGAAAAAGGAATGCGAATATTGAGACAGGGTGGCAATCGTTGAACGGTTGAGCAATTGAGTGATTTGAGCCAACCACACCGTGAAGTCAATCGGTTTTTATTGGGCCGAGAATTGACCAAGATGAGCTTACTAATGGCGGAGTGGCTTGCTTAGGAAAGACCCTTACTCAACTCTGACAATAATTGAGCAAGGCCATCAATTGCTCAAAAGCACCAATTATTAGCGCTTTTGAGCCAGTTTTTTTCTGATGCCTTTTCCGTCATTGGGAGACATTTTAAGGGATTTACGTTAATAGTTGAGGGCAAGAGCTCCGAACTTCTGCCCAAATATCATCAGGCACCAATATGAACATATGTGGCCCACCGAGACAGGGCTTTTGGACCAATCTCAGCGCGAAGAGTTTCAACAGCTACGTGCAACGCCCTTGCTGTCTTCGCACCGTTTACCTTCCCTCCACCTTTTGCTAGCTGGGCATACACACAACCTGCCACTTGAGCTGCGTCGTTGTCATTTATTGCCCACATGGCTGCGATCACCGTCGCGTAACCCACGACAAGCATCCCCGCTGCTAAGTTGTTCGGAGAACCGCGGTAGCAGTGTGCTGCCCCACATGTGGACAAATACGCCAGTCCCTTGTTCCCCGGTAACCCCTTAGTTATTTCCGTAAGGCTTACGCCCTGGTCATGTAGCTGGACGCAGCCCCCACTCGATTGACTTGCGGATGTGGCATGGCACGCGAAGTGAATTGAGTTATACCGCTCCATCGCGGCTAATGTTGCCTCGGCCGTCGCCTCGCCATTTCCTAGATGAAGCCATGGAAACTCCCCTAAGTGTCGTTTAATGTCCGCTAGCTCATGACTAATTCCGGGGCAATCTTTGTCTTGGCTGACAAGCAGGATGTTGCCCAGCTCGACCGAACGCGCGTTGCAAGCAAGCAGGGTGCTGAGAGTTGGTGTATACGATGAGATAGCATATTCAAACAGCTTGTCACCCGCGGGGCTGTAGCACCCAGCTGCATGAATCGGCAGCGTCGCAGGTGCACCATTTGTGCACCAAGTGATGTGTGGGAGCTGATCCACAGGCAGCTTGTCCTTTGTGAAGTTCAATCAGATACCAGGTCCGGAATGATAGGATCAGATGGGCTTACGGTGTGTCCTAATCCGGTGAGTACTGGACGGACAATACCGTACCAGAGCGAAGTCAATGCCGTCTCAAGGTCCCCTCCGGGTTTCGTTGCATTTCTGAACCCTCGTATCGGACATTGTTTTGAAACGTTCACCTTCAACTGGTGCTGCATATAGGTCACCTCGGAGAAGGTGATATTCAAAGGCACATGTGTAATCGCATTTGTGTCAGGACGTAGGATGAGAGCGTCGCATCTAGATTGGTGGGCGTTGATCACAACAACCGGTCCAGATCGTGCAGCGGGCATGAGCTCCGCAACCGGTTTTGGTCGCAGGAAGTTATGAAAACTTGGAAGCTCCCGAGCTCGGCGGAGCAGATCGTCAAATTGCTTTGCAAGGTGATCGTAGTTTTGAGCGGTCGCCTCCCAAGAATGTGTATCATCGTCATGAACTGCTGAATCCGGGGCTTGTGAGATAGCATGTTCAAGGGCTACAATAACCTTCTCGATGTTCCTAGCAAGTTGAGGGTCAACTGCAGCTAGATTGTCGAGTGGAGTTGGGAGATGAAATGTCTGGTTCCAGACAATAGAGCCACAAGCTTCAAGCCACTCAAGTGCCAGCGCATACTCATGTCTCGAAATGGCGACGGCGGCAGCCTCGGCAGCGATTATACTCGTGTCCTCGCATTGATGTGTGGCACCAGAACCAATCCAGACTAGCTCCATAGTCCACCGATATGCTGATAACAAAGGTTCATCGAAAAGCGTATCCTTTTGAGCCCAACTCCATGATGCCCGGATTCTTGTTAGCCAACTCCCAGTTGGACAATGCGCAGCCTTTCGAAGCAGTGAGGTTGCATGGTGCATATGTGCGGGGTCCCCAAAGCGCTCGAATAGCAACTGGTATAAGTTCCCGAGACTTGTGAGGCGTCCAAGCATGTCTACATGACTCTCTGGGGTCAGTGAGACCGCACGCGAATGGCACGCAATTGCCCTATTTATGTCCGGGCGATTCCCTAGGCATGTAAACAGATACTGGTGTGCGTTGCCAAGATTGGTGAGCCATCTAGGCTTATCTGGGCGTTCGTCTGGAGTAAACAATACGGCCTGTGTGTAACACAGAATCGCCTTTTCAATGTCTGCAGGCTCTCCTACGACCTGAAATCGACTTTGATGCATATCGCCGAGTTTGGAGAGCATGGCAGGTTGAGTAGAGTGGCCATCTGGAGTGAGGGCCAGCGCTTGATATTGGTAGTCAATTGCCTTGTCGATGTCTTCAGTGTCGCTTTGGTGCATAAATCGTCTGTGGTATAAGTCCCCGAGGTTGGCAAGCATCCTAGGGCGGATTGTATCATTAGATGGAGTGAGGGACAATGCTTGATATTGGTACTCGATGGCTTCGGGGATGTCTTCACGGTAGCCCAGTTGCTCAAACCGCTGTCCATGCAAATTGCCAGGTTCATGGAGAGCCAAGTAATGGAGCTGTGGGGCAGTGAGTTTTATATGCAGTAGCCTAGCGTACACTGCTGATTTCAACGTACCTGGGAGTTTTCTGAACTGTTATGCACAGGAACTTGAGCACGATAAGATCTAAAGTAGTCGTGCGAAATCTTTACCTTGACATTTCGGATTCACTATGCAGTTCTCGAGATATGTCCTCCATCACTCGTTTTTGCAATCGGGCTAAAGGGATATTAGATGATCGGAGGGAGACGAAGAATGGCAAGAGGGTGGCTGAAGGGATAGGCGCTCGTAAATACACCCTCTCGCCGGTTGCGATCGGGTGATGTCTATCATACCTCTATAACGGGAGAGATAGCATATGATGCCAAAAGTCCCCTTCTTTCGGCTTACACACTACGCTGGTTAGTGTGATAGCCACACGCCCAATGCGCTGCATATGGTCGCACCGGGCTGTATGCATTCCTCTCCGGAAGGCAGGTGCACCCACAGGAGACCTCATTCTGAAACTATACCTCAAGCGAGGCAGAAATCTGGAGCAAATTTGCTACACAACTCATTTTAACGGAAGATGGCGACTAGATTATAATAGCAACACTACATAGATACACTCACGCGCTACACTACACCCCTTCCTATCTCGAACCCTAAATCAGCAACTCACACCAGCGTCTCAAACGAGGTCAGCACAATTGCGGAATACCCAGCAACCTCTCGCAACTCAGCGAATCCCTAAAGCCCCCAAATTAGTCGTTGATCAGCAGATGCGATGGCAGTGGGGGGATAAAGCACTGACCTCGATAATCTCATTGGGCACCCCATTTAGCGCTAAATGCGTCCACCGCGCCACACCGGGCAACAACGCCGCCAACTTGACCTTCTCATTTCCCTCTTCCACACCACTCCCACTTGCGCTTCCGCTCCTAGAAGCAGCAGCGGCCGCCTCCCCAAACTCTCCACTCCTCACTAACCCACTCTTCATAGCGCCGACGCCTTGATCCATGCACTTCCTGAGAGCAAGCGAAAAGTCCGCCGAGGAGATATGCGAGTTCGATGCGTCGAGGAGGGTGGAGAGTGCTGGGTCGATGTGCGCGAGTGAGGATGTTAGGCCACCTGAGGCGAGAGTTGTTGAGATTTGGGACGGGGTAGGTGGTAAAAGAGATGGTAGTGGGCTACGAAAGACCGCATATTAGTAGATAGATGGAGGAGAAAGGGGACTGAGCTTACTCAAAGTTGAGGAGGAATAGCTGAGAGTCGCCTTCGACTATCACTCGGACTTTGTCTACGAGCGCGTCTAGCTCATTCGGCGAGATTTGAGTCTTCAACGACATCCTACCCGCCACCAGACATCACATCAGCACCCGACACAATAACCAAACACAGCACACACCAAAAGAGAATATATCAGACCAAGACCCAAGCCCAAAACCAACTCACCCATCGAAAACTTCCACAACAGCCTCCCTCACGCGATCCCCGATACTCCTCCACCCTCGATTTAAGAACCACCATCCGAGCGTCAAGAATTTACGTTCCGTCAAGGATCCGACTCCATCTCGTCCGTATAGTCCTCCTCGACCGCTAGCGTCCCACCATCGGCCTTCTTCATCCCAATACCCTCCTTCCTCGTCCAGGTCCATTCCGTCGCCTGCCTCGGAGCCTGGGTAGAGGTCAAGCGGCTCGATGGATGGAGAAGAGTAGGCATCATAGAAGAGTCCGCCGATGGATGCAGATTGGGCTCGTGATTCGGCGCGTCGGGCCTCGCGAATCGCAGCAAGATACTTGTAACGCGCCAGCAGAGCAAGTTGCGTATGGGTGAGGAGCGTGAGGAAGGACAGCGCGTAGAGTGACGTTAAGGCTCGGGTGAAAGCTGTCAAATGGGATGAAGCGAATTAGATCGGTCGGATATAAATAGGAAATTAAATAGGATAAATTACGCACTGAGGATGGTAAGTTCCTTCCAGAGAGCCAATTTTTCTTTATTCGTCAGAGGAGGCGGAGCCGGGAATGACTCTGCTGACGTGGGGTTGCTCGAATAATCCAGATTAACCATCTACGCAAATCCAACCTATTCAATACGCGAACCGGATCTAGCAAAATCATACGTACAACCGCAGAGTCCTTGTCAACGCTACTCCCACTCGCTTGGGACGCAGTCTCCGGCACACTCATCAACGACTCGGACTTCTCATCTCCTGCGTGACTCGATACCGATCCCTGTTCCCCAGCCTGGTTCGCGGGTTCCTCAGCAGCAACGCCGTCTGGCACTGATTCCAATTCATCCCGACCCGATTCAGATGAAGACCGGTCCAGATCCGCATCACCGTTATCCGTGGGGAGAGAATGGAACTCAGTCGTGGCACCTGCGCCAGTCTCAGAGCGAGCGTCCAAATCCGTTTCGGTCGTAGGCGGGAGAGAATGCGTAGGAAGTGAAAGTGTCTGTCCAGCCGAAGTAGTCGCTACGTCTCCCGCCGAAAGAGACAAACTCTGTTCGCTCGGGGCGGAAAACTGTTCTACCCAACTCTTTCCCACGTTTGAATCGGACGCAGACTCGGGAGCAGCAGAGGTGGAGACATTTGACGGCGGGGGATCGGGTAGACGAGGTGGCGCGAGTAAAGGCTGGGCGAGGGGCTGACGTGGTGCTCTAGCTTGCTGAAGACGAGAGATAAGCGACTCGACGTCCATATCGTGCATAATTTGGGTCGCGAGCGTCGGTAGGTGGGCCATTGCTGTAAACGTGCAGTCCTGGACATTTTGCTGGAAGCGCCGGACAAGACTGCCACACACAGAGAAAAATATGAACAGTCGTT
>JANWGL010002737.1:5147-19879 GCA_025200755.1 Ceratobasidium sp. C01 | reverse complement strand
TTCTCAAAACTTTGTATCTCCGCTACATATATAGATCGAAATGTGCGCGATTCCGGTGGCATTCCAATGGAATACTTCAATGAGCTCAATCGTCGCTTCCTGTTGCGCTACAGCTCGATTTCTCCTCTGGCCTGGTTTCCGGCTCCCAACACCGGAACACATCAAAAACCCTGACCGGCAAAAGGTTTTGAAAACCGCAGTAAAAAGATGCTGTCGCCTTCCTGTGGCTCTGGACGACAGGACGCGTAACACTCGAATCCCTCGTTGCGAATGTTTGTTAGCCCACGAACTCCGACCGTAAAGTTCCACTGTGCAGATGCATTAGTCGAGGAATTAGCAAAAAGAAAAGTACTACGAGATACCTACCGTATCGGTAGCCTCGTTAATTACCCCAAGTTTCAACGATAACGTGTGCTGGTAATGCGCGTTGATAAGCTTGTACATTGGGCCCCTCTCTCGGGAAGCCTGGTCCACGACTCGCTCGAAGTACCATCGATCTGCGGGTCGTCACGCCAGTGGTTGAGTACCTGCGAGTCGCTTTGTTAGTAGGACATTGCTATACGCGTACCTTGAATGCTCACCAGTTTTCCAATATCTGGTCCTGTTCCTAGGTACAAGTCACTTCCTGCTTGAGATATGCTAGTGGTGACTATGAATCAGATATATTTAATCGTGTTGCAGAATCGATAAATTCAAACCTAAATGTCTGTTTCCAGTCATCATGCCCCGCAAGCCAGTGCAGTGGCATCTCCAGGGAACCTATATTGCTTGGCCCAGTCGATTCAAGAACCCAGGAATCTCCAAGGGTTATTGATCCCTCCAGATAGGGCTCAGCGCCAGCCACAGACTGAGAGGTCAAGTATTTGCGGTCTGCGATGGAGGCAAACCCGTACTCTATGCCTGTCTTATAAAAGCAATTCCACTAGGTGCTTGTATTAGCTCGGGCGAAAGATAGAGAACCGATGGTAAAGACAAACCGTCTGGAGATCTGGATCAAGTGGGCCACGAATACCGCGACGAAACCATCCAACTATTTCCAAAGAGTCTCCAAGTCGAGAGATCCGACCTCCCGTCGCTAAGTTCATAATTTTATACTTCCGAGTCTTGAGGCGGATGACTGGGACGCAATTTTCAGGGTCTAACGTCGTAGCAAGCTGACACGCTGTTAGGTTCGAGAATTATATATGCATGCTTTCAATCACACTGATAGCTAAACATTGCTCACGGATTGAGAGACTGTAAGGGCCGTGGCTCGGTGGGAACCAAGCGGAATCAGGTTGGTTATGGAGGCTCGTGTATGCTCTTATTCTCTGGAACTTCAAAAGCAATTAATTATTTCAGGTCAATCACGGTATATTTTTGTTGGGTCTGTTGAAGACTTACCCTCTGCTGAACGTCAGTAACAATCGGTCGATCGACAGGGTTGTAGTTCCAACAAGACTCGAGCAATCGCCAAAGCCTGGCGAATTGGATCGCATCAAAGAAGGCATTTGTTGAAGGCTGCGTTGGAGGACGCCTCGTCACCAGTACTCTAGTACATACTACGAGTTCCGGTAGACCCTCAAATGGTACATTCCCAGTTATGATTTCCTGTTCGTGCGTTTGGAAGAATGGATGAACCAAATTAAAAGAGTCACGTACCAGGATTGTCTATACCAAAATGTTAGTGAACTTGTTTTATATTATACTTCGCATATAGACGTACCATTCCCAGTGCGTATACGTCGGCCTGAGGGCTGTAAGATGTTAAGCCTCCAAGGAGCTCTGGGGCCTGATATGTGATAAGAGTCTTGGCTAAACTATGTAGTAAAACCACTCACCGCCCAGCGCAACGATATCGCCGTACTAGATGTTCCAGCGGTGAACTTCAGAGAAGCGTCTTTCAGCTTGGTGCTGCCTAAATCTGTGATCTTTGCAGTGCCATCCTCCGAGATTAAAACATTCCACTGCAAAGCTTCAGTGTTCCCAGCGCGAGGAAATATATAATCACTCACTTACGCCTTTTAGGTCTCCATGAACCTAGCCACCATCGTCAAATTCAAGTGAGCACAGTACTAGGAGGAATCAACGCACCATGTCAATTCCGTGAAGATATGCTAGTCCCTCGATGACTTGAGTACACTGAAGTGCTTCTAAGAATATTTCAATCGGAGACCCTCCGGCGAGCTTACCAACGCATAACGATCCGCTTTTGGAGTTCGTCTTAGATATTGGGGCAATGCGCCGTTCTCCATCCAAGCTGATATCATTGCTAACTGACCACGGAACCGAGCTAGCCCAATTAACTCGGCGACGTTGTCATGATCGCATTTGGACCATGCAAAAAGCTCCTTTGCGGCGGCCTAAATAAAACTTTAGGCTCCGTTTTGACCTTCATGTCGTTCGCACTACGTGCGCTCACCTTCAGAATTTTGCTTTCGGCCATTTCTTCTGTATTAAGTCTAGCGCATTTGATGGCAACCTTCAGGCCGTTGTGCATGAACCCAGGATAGATATCACCGAAGCCACCAAACGCGATCGGGCGAGCCGTGGAGCCACTGTGATCAAGATCGTCGGTCACTTCACGACACCGGTGACTCTTTAAGGTGGCGACAATTTTTAGCAGCGCCTAGGGTTGCGAGATATAGGGTTCGTTATGGCATCGATCGGGGAGTCCTAATCACTAACCGGATTATCGTTGACTTGATGTTCCGGTATTTTAGTATCTGCATGCGTGGGTTGGAGAAGATGTATATCGTCTAGGCTGCTTTGGTTGACTGGGACGTCCGTACTAGACACCTCGAGTGTGGGCTGATCATAGGTGGCTTGTTGTGAGGTGACATCCATGGGGTGATCAGAAATCCCAAGGCTGCTAAGAGTCGCAGATAGTTGGTTTGCCTGGGCATCTTGGCCTGAGATACTGGTCATACTAGCAGTGATGTGTTTCCTCTCGGGAAGTGGGGATGGAGAGCATAGGGGAGGATGTACGTTATAAGTGCGCGGAGTAATATAGTGATTGGCGGTTTCTTAATAAGGGAGGTTAAGAACCAAACGGGTTTCGCGAACCTTGGCTAAGCGCTGCAAACAAGTCGTCACGCCGTCACAATTCCTTTGTAGGCACAGCATGCTGAACATAAGACATACGAGCGAGAAAACCGACTCAAATGTTTCAGTGACGTTACTAGTAGCTTCTTTAATGTCAAAAAGGAGGTTCGGCTCCGGGTTCCTGGGATGATTCGATGCTGGGAAAATGTCCCACAAGACCCGTATTGATGCAGAATAGTCACAGTTATATCGCCGAGGGAGGTCCCCATACGTCTCATATAGCTTCAAGTATATAGTCTCGATGTTTGGTCTATGCTTTACGTCCTATTTGTGTTTACATAGGAATCGTGACCGCGTGACGGCGGTTAGATATGGTTCATGAGACCTGCATAATTTGAAACCACTAGGTGACGTAACATCGTTGCTTCGTAAGCCGGCACCTGTCTGAACTTGACGACAACATCTTGCGCTCAGAGTTGTATTTACTAGTCAAACGATACGTGCCTCTTGAGTACCTCTACGCTTGTGCAAATAACATTCATGCTTGCTCTTCTGTCGAGAAAATCCAAAACACGACTGGGGTTTGTCGTTGCTACTGTCATCCTACAATTTCTTGGTTCACGAGTACCCGCCTTCGATTCCTCTCACCTCGTTCAATATGCGGAGAGTCAGGCTAATGATCAATCGCTTTACAAAACCGTCGTTAGGGCAGACTCTAGGTCTGTAGCCAACAAGCCCGGCGGTCTTTCTAGTCTGTCTACTCGGAAAGAATTAAATGAATCCTCAACTAAACCACCAAACTTGATGTCTTCTGCTGGTATGCGCTGGGATGCCCTCCACTATCATGACGTATCTCTTCGTGGGACGTACTTGTTTGAACACCAATATGCTTTCTCTCCTGGCGTGCCCGTCGTTTTACGCTTGGTCCACTTGGCAAAAAGTACTTTTCTACTGCTTACTCAACACTTGGAGGAGGCCGGGCTCCTGTTTCTTCCGATGCAGTTACTGGGGAATTGGTTTTTATCCATAGCAAAAGTCGCCCTGCTAGGTCTATTGGCTTGCGAACCATGTTTAGAGCTTTATCAGTACGTGGAACTCCTTGATTTGATACCTGGGTCTTCTTCCTTACCTACGGTTTTTGTGTGCGCCATGATATAGATTGACCAAACGCGTAACTCAATCGGACGATTTTGCTCTTCTAGCGACGATTATCCACATTTTGATGGGGGCACCACCAGTCATAATTCGCAGCGCGTATGCAGAACCTTTTTTCGCCTGGTGTTCGTTTAGAGGTACGTATCTCACACGTCGAGGGGTCGACCCTTTACCTCTCTCCTCTCACTAAAATTTCGCTTTTTGAATTTGTCGCCCACAGGCATGCGTGCGTGTCATGACCGACGATATCTCGGTTCTGCACTTTACTTTGCGCTCGCCACGTCATTTCGGACGAATGGGATATTGCTTTCTGGGTTCATCTTGTACGACTTGATCGCTCGGCCTTTCCTGACTGAGGCTATCTCAATTCTACCCAATGCGCCTCGCCCAAGTTTAGGATCGGTCTCCAAATCTCTCCTTCGTGCAACAAGAAAAATCTCACCACTCGCCATTGTCTACAGTCTATCCTTATCGGCGATCGTGATATCCCCGTTCGCGGCTCACCAGTACATGGCGTACGCCTCGTTTTGCGTCGAACCAACTACTGCCTCGACGGAGTCATTATACCCTCGCCCGTGGTGCGCTTCCCGGCTCCCCATGATATATGGATTTGTCCAATCGCACTACTGGGACGTCGGGTTCTTGCGATACTGGACCGTCGCTCAGATTCCGAACTTTATTATTGCTGCGCCTATGTTAAGTCTAGTCGGAGGCTCTAGCGTTTGGTTCTTGTTGTCGGTTGCTCGGAGATTTGGGAAACCACCAGGCAACGCGGGACGAGTCTACAGTCCCAAGCAGAACGTTTCAGAATCACGCTTGCTCAGTCCGGCCACGGTGCTCACGCTCCTACCATATGCCTTGCACGCTCTGGCACTATCGGCAATATTATTTACCTCGGCGCACGTTCAAATCTCGTTACGTGTTCTACCCGCAGCTACGCCGTGGGCAGCTTGGGCCGGCGCGGCCCTGATAATCAAAGGAGCCCAAACGAACGAGCCACGGAAACTTTCTACCGTGACTGCCCCGAATGATCGAAGAGAGCGGGCGGGGGCAAGTGAGGCGAGGAAGGGTGAGATTGTTGGTACTATTGGAGGTGGGAAAGGAGATTATAGATCGTGGTGGACTTTTATATCGCACCTCTGGGTTGGGTGGAGTCTTGTTTGGGTGTTTGTGAGTAGTGTTTTGTGGCTAGGTTTCCTTCCTCCCGCGTAGAGATGTCCGTCCCATTAAAGCTGTAGATACAAGTCAATGATACAGCCTTCTGTTTCATATTTTTCGTGTCCCCATGATGCCTATGAACACGTAGACATATACGGATAAGGCAAGCAACACGTAGGAGATACGTAAAGGGGGTTACTTCACAGGTTACAACACCCTTAGTTTATATCCTTTCTCGTTTCTCCTGGTCTCTCTATATGCATTTTCACTCCCGCTCCTCTGATACGTCTCCCGTGCCACATGCACTACCTTAGTACTATTTTACAGATTTATACCTACTGTTGTGTTCTTCGAGTTCTGTTGCCGGCCAAGCACGACGTTCATGTCACGGGGCTGTTGTGGCTTCCGTTCTTACTCTCTCCTCCTCTCTCGCACTTTGTCTCACCTGTAGTAGAGTCGCAACATAGGGCCCAGCCCCGAAACGACCCAAAATAATCTAGGTTGTAAAAAAAGAAGTTTTGTCCTCCGCTCTCTGTGTCCTTCTGTTGGGTCTATACAGTATATCGAAATGAGCAGGAGATATGATTAGAGAACGCTAATCCCGACGGAATAATCTCAAACACAAATGTTATCTATATCTGGGCCTCTATGTGTCAAATAAGTCTATTGGCTTATTGGGCTAAGTGGGAAAAAAAACAAATGCATTTTTCTGCCCTTATGCAGTTCTATGTAGACGAGCACCACACGAACAATTGCCGGCATTTATTAATCAACGTACCTCGCAGAGTGCCATCACATCTTATATGCGCCTCGAGATCAGAACTGCGCTGCGGTATATTGACGTTCATCCTTAGGGTCATAGTGATCAATTCGCGGGAAGAACTAGAGGACTGTGATATCAAATAGTCCACCCCAAGTTTGGTCGACGAGTGGGCGTCCAAAGACGATGAAAATGACGTGCTCGATGACTTGGGCGATGATAACAAGTACGCTTCCCATCGCACACGGAAACCAAACCAACTGGAGGCAGAAGTAAGAATACGTTTACGTCACATTTCATCTCCCGCGCCCACACTCGTTTACTTACGTTCCGCCAAAATCAGCGTCTCGAGCACCTTCATGAGCTCTCCATGCCTCCAAAACGTAACACCATGCTCTTCCACTCGACCCGGGAAGTCGGAATCCAACGACACCTCATGGAACCTGGTCGCCAGGCGAAGATTTGGGGACCACGATGACCATATTCAACGTCGGGCTCGGGAAATGACATGGAAACCAATAGAAATTGAAGTCAGGTCAAAGTTTGCCCAGCAGGGCAAGGTGGCCTATGCTTCGAGGGTGCACAAATGACGACGTCCTGTGTTGCCTGCCCGACACGCGAGATACTCAGCCTTAAATGTTGTGAATATCATCTCGATGAATCCGGATAATCTGTAACAAAATGGGGCAGATCTGGAGATAAATTTGGGATTCTGAAGGCACTAATCGACGGTAGCTAAGTAGCATATAGTCTAACATTAGAGGGTTTGCTATTTGATAAGTCAGCTTACGAAACACGTGACTTAAAGCTCCTTCGCGCTGACAGTTTATTCGAGCCCATGGAAGACGTCGGTCCCCCACCCCTTGAATTTCCATTCTTCCAACCAAAATTCGAAATTGTTGTAAGTTCGTCAGCCTAGGTGCATACATGCTGAGCATCAAGATTACATGATCATGAAGAGAAATATGGAACAATCGCAGCGTAGAGACCCCCTGCCCGGTAAAGATGACCAACCAAATCCCCCGAGTCAAGTTTCCACCTCTGTTTGCAGATTGAACAATAGGCGGTTACTTGGACAAGAGAGAGGGGCCGCCCTGCCTTCCCGTTGTGCTTCACGGTCCAGATCTTGCGAGAGCGTTTCATCGGCATATCCCCCACGCCACCCATCCGGAGTTGGGGGCACGAGCACACTGTTAATAAGCTTGGCAATTCCTTGCCTAGTGGTTGTGTCTGGAAAGGAGAAAACAACCACATCGTGGGTGGGCTCCCTTTCTCCATGTAGATTAAACCTGTGTGCGAGGGGGCGACACTGTCGTTGAGCCATAGATCCAACAAGTGAAACGATGTGTACTGATGGTATCCGTGAGCCTCAAGGGTGAATTTTGAAACAGCATTGACCATGAAAGACGCAATCAACTTGGTGTTTAGGCATCCCACCAGTACATTGAATGGTCCTTGCCTAACGAGGAGCAAACGCTCAGTTGCTGGGTATGGCTAAAGTTCAACTAACACAAAGGACTCACGAATCGAACCATCTCTGAATCTCCCCAGTTTGCGTTGGATCATTGAAAGCATGGCCACAGCAGAGTAAGAACGCCTTGGAGCTTTGGGAGCGCCGGAGGATGGCTTGCGCGGGCTCCAGTGTGCGGCGGAAGAACTTTATCCAATATCTAGTTTATCAAAAAGAAATTACAATCTGGGCAATAATGAGGACATACCTCTTCAGGACCACATGCGGCCTCATCGGCTATTTGGTATCCCATGCTTCCGGATAAGCCGTGCGTTATGTATACAACAACTACCTCGAAAGTACCGTTGTCCCAATGGCTAAAGATTCGGCCCTCAGAAGACTGATAGGGTATAAAAAATCAAAACTATCGACTTACCAGTCGGCTAAAAGATCATCCTTTTCTTCTAAGTCTTGGAGCTTGATCGTTTCTATGTAGCACTAGAGTTAACGTGGGAAGTAAGCCCTCGATCCACCGGATAGGAAACAACAGGACAGACGTAGGGGGGAGGCTCTCGACTTACCGGCCATCCGGCGCCTTTCCAAAGCTCTGTGGTTAATCGAACGAGGTGCTTTGCCAACGGCCAAAACTCCTCAAGGAAGTAGATCACCATCACCATGCGAGGAATATCTGTCTTGACAACCACCATAGATTTCAGAGGCGCCAATCGGACGAAATGCTAGGACGGCGGCAGTCAGTTTACCAAATTCATATCGCCCCACAAACGCAACAGAGAGCCTACCGGGTATATGCCCTGTGTACTGTGGTCCCAACAATAAGGACAGAGGAACGAATCAAAATTGGACTCCGACGCGCTCTCCCCGCATACAAGGACCCTGAATATCCCGAGGCCACATTTTGATTGGATAATTTCAACATGTAGATCACTCACTAAAAGTGGCTCGCAACCGGGCAACAGACCTTGCCTTGGCAGATCCACGCTGTGGTGTAAGCACCAGACACGGAATCCATACTTACAAACCACTTGCCTCGCCAGATGACCCCTAAGACACAGAATGCATCGAGACGCAGCATTTTTCGTAGCAGGGTGCCGAGTCAAAATAATATTCGCCAAGATAGTGAGATAGACTATATCTGGTTTGTCCTCAGTCCCAGGATTATCAAGTGGAGCGGAGCCTTCATACCCGCGGAAAAGCCCATGAAATACTATCGGGAGGTTGGCGATGGACAATTATGGCTCAATCCATCTAGCATCTCTGTATGACCAGTGTGTCCCAAAAGTTGGGATGATATTTCGAAAATTTACTATGTCACTTGAAATCAACCCGTTTTTGTGGTTTTGGGATGTACCAAAAATCACTATTTCCGACTTTAAGATTGTTAAAGAGGTTTGAGGATAAGTGAATACTGAAATACAGTATAAAACGTACTAAATAAACAACATAAGAAAGTAGGTTGAAGCATATTAAAAAGTGGTATGATTCATGCGGAGTACCCGAAAAACAAACTGAAATTTAGTATGAAGTAGTGTGAAACTTAGCAATTTCAGTATTGAATTCGGACACTGAAATCCCAAAGTTGGCGGGAGGTGAATCACGAGATACCAAATCCTAATTAATAGGACAAACCAATCGGGAAAAACACTGTGTTTCATTTGGGTAAATGGGCAAGTGTGTCGAAATTACCATATTAATTAGTCGTATCTATGTACACATCATAGGAAGCTCCAGTCTAAGACAATGTCCGGGTCTAATGAACAAGTAGATAGTCCTGTGCACGTGCGTCAAAGGAGTCACAGCCATTGGGCGAGCAAGAACGTGGGAGGGTGCGACGGGTAAAGCAATTAGTAGGTGGCATGTACGTGTCTATGTACAAAGTAAGAGTAACCCGAGCACGAACTGATGTCCGTGCTCGGGTTGAGCTTTATTCACGTGTGGGTTAGCCACTGGTCTACATGGGCGCGCTGTATGAGGTGGTGGTGTGAGATAGGCGACCTATTAGTATTTGTGAGGGCTGAAACAATGGGTGTAGACTTACATAGATGGTCACCATTCGCTGAAATGACGCGCTTGTCCGGCTATTAAACTCTGGAGTCGTGTTTCTCTTGATTGGGTCCACTTAGTCTTGTGGTGGTGACACAGGGAAGCCATTGGTGTTGCTTGGTTAGTAGACGGGACAAACATGGGGAGTGAGAACTTACAAGGAGTACAGCTGAGGGCAGAAGCGCTTAAACCGTGCGTTAGTCGTGGCAAGAACAAGGTGCAAGAGGGTCAGTAGTTTTTGGAGTATAGCATGCGGTGGACTCACTCCGTGTGGTACACAAGAAGGGTAGTCGTATGATCGTCTGAGGGTGTCTACAAATGAGGGAGCGCAGCAGTGGGAAGGCTCGGTGGTGGTGGCTAGCGATGAGACAGGCGGCAGTAGTGTACAAACCAACAAGTTAGGGGCCGTTCTGCGGCACTCACAAGCCTAGCTTGGGAGGGGCAGCGGGGAGTTGTGTCGCAGCGGTGGTGGTACTTAGTCGTGGTGACTCTGAGGGACTTCTACTGATTCGCCGTATGCTTACGAAACCTTGGAGCGAGTGACGACACGACAACGTCATCACACAGCCTTGCTCCAATGCACTCCACAGCTGCAACACGAGTGCCCGAATCGTGTCCAAACGATCACGATCACGACGACGACGACACACCCATCGACTCGACACTATGCCTGCCTCCACTATCCAACACTTACCCGCCCGCATCGTTGACATCCACCACTCATGGTCACCCGATCCGTCTCACGGTATGTTACCAATGCCCTGTTCTGCACCCTTGCCCTCCCACTTTGTTTACAGCTTACCACAGATGGTCTACGGTCAACTAGCCTGTCTGCCATGCAGAGTAAGTCCACCCTGCCGTTTACGAAAACAATTACTCACACCCAAGCAAAACACAGCCCGGGGACGCTTCAGGCCCAACAAGCGACCACCATCCCTGTATGTCCACACTCGCCACTTCAGACGCTATATGTATTGACCTATTCGACCTCACACGCCCCTTGCGCCATGTGCCGCGTCCATAGCTGTTGTTCTGGACTTATGTGAACCTCCATTCACGTAAGGGTATGTACAGGTCCTTTTTCACATATCCCGCTGATTGCTTCCGGGCTCGCGCCAGTTTATGTGAGTAGGCCCTTTTTCTTTTGCCATGATACGGCATGTTTTCCCGCATGTTTTCTCTCAAATGTATTTTCCATTGGTCTTAATAAACACGATGTTTTGACCCGGAAGTTCACTGTGTGTGTATGCTAAATAATAGCACCTTTTCCCCTCATTGTTAAGATATGCCACATCTTAGTTTTTAGGGCAAGAGTGCCGCTTTTTGGGGCTAAAACAGGGCTATCTAACTAATCTAATCTTCACTCGAAAACATGCTGAAGATTGATACAGGCCAAGTCCCAAAATGCTACCTCAAACAAGTCAAAAACTGCCAGAAAGAGGACTCGCAGCGATCCCAAAAACCGTACTAAGCACATCCTGAATACTCCCACGCTGAAATAGTATAAATCGTGGTTGAATTTGGTATAATACAGCTGAAATAGCGGGACAACCTAGGGTGACTCTAAATGTTAGTTTTCGGGATGTCTCATTCGTCAAGAGCATGCCATGCCTCACAGGACTCGGATAGCCCGACCGAGAGCAGCTTCTACCTCCACAACGGTAGAGTAAGCCTGGCCTAATAAGGCCAAACATAGTAGTGCGGTACTGGAAACTCGAATGTATTTATAATACATACAGTATCACATTGCTATCTAAATAATAATACCGACAAAAGTGAAGTAGAGAGGGGAGGGTTAAATATGGGCTTGCATACACCTCCTTATATATCCTGTAATCACACAGAGTCAGTATTCGCATATATGCTTGTTTTGATGACTTTCTCTCACGTTCTCCGTGGATCTGTTGCATTAAATTTCACTCTTGGTTGTTATACACTGATTGCTAGAGTGCGGTTCGCCCTCCCGCATAGGATCGCCTGTCGGTGTGCGGGGGCCAACCCCGCACTTCAAGGCCACGATAAGCTGAATAGCCATTCCGGTAACACCAGATTCTGGTAGGCAGAGGTCCAGCACGAGTAGCTGTTCCATATTCAGACCACTCAACCGAGACCTAAGACCTCAAATGCAAGTACAGAAATCCCGATCGATACTTGCCACCAAGCCGAGTCGCAAATAGAATGTCATTGTGATAGCTCATATCAGCATCACATCAAAACCTAACCTGAAATACAAGAAACGCTTGAGTACGGCGTGTAACAAATTGGTTGTATTTTACATGGAAGCCCCCGTCTTCCTATGCTTAAATTTGGATACGAGTTGTACTTCATTTGATTCTGCATTTCACCCTAAGCGGACTGCGTTCTAAATAGCACTTAGGAGCATGGTGGTGCGCTCCCGGGTGCTACTCATTCTTTTTTGGATACCCCGGGTGCTAAGCAGTATAGTCTCTACAGAATCGCGGCATTGTCCTGAATGCTGTCTCTCATATTGAGTTTTGCTTAAGCGACTCCACACTGACATATGGATCTCCTCTGGGTAACTTTCATTCGGCTGCTAGCGGGTCTGGCGCGCGCGTTTTTCGAGTTGAGTCGGTATTCAACAAAAATGACCCATCTCAGAAAGGAGTACCTTTTGTAGGCATCCAAACATTGACAAGGAGGGTTTAGAGGGGACCCGGCGAGGTACAATGATATCCTATGGGGGAGATGGTCAAGGCAATTTCTTTTTCTCCCTCTGCAAGACACGATAGTACGACATCAGACCGAACTACAAACAAAGGCCTTAGGAAGGACTGTCTAAAACGCATGTGCTGCTACAATCCGGAATGGTCATACAGGTGGTGCCTTTGTCTAGAAGTGCCAGTGTAAGCGGGATTACTACGAGCGTTGTGTTAGCCTTTAGGCTTACGCTGTGAATCACCAGTCCCATTATCACGGATCTTCTCCTCGTCAGAATCAGCGAAAGAAACTGAAAGGTGAAGTTAAAACAGACGTGTGTAACAAGTGTTTGGTGTAGACTTACATGCTCTTCGCGGGGCTTTAGCCGAAGTGGTCTTTCTGGCTACTTGCTTCTTTGTTCGTTTCACGCTCCCGCCAATAAAGTTTCCTTGTGGTGGGCCCATGGTTTTTGGTCTTGCACTCATGGTGGATGCCGATGGTGGTGGTCAACGGGTGAGTATTCTGAGCACAAAGGATCACGTACTTCACGGCGGTCTCACGTCGCCAAACAATCGGGGCTATCCATACGGCCGACACAACGGCTCACCTCGGGTTGCCCCGCGACACCAATTCATCAGATGTCTAGTAATTGCTTGACACAAGGTGCCGTCGTGCAGATTAGGTCTCGCAGAGGTCTATATTGTTTCTTTCAAAAGAATTTGATACTTACTGTTATCATAGAAGATTTGCGATGCAGCAAAATTCATATTCCCTAATTTGTGTGCCTTCTGCCGAGTCCCCGGGGCGTCTTCCTAACCTGACAATCGCTTGCCATCACCGGGTTGAACAGGTGTTTAAGAAGGCCCCGCCCAAAGTAATCGAGCTCACGGTATTCCGGTTATGCGACTTGTGCAATTCCCTGTCCCCTCCTCCAGCTCACCCGAAAGTGTCGTAATAGAATATCTTTTTCAGGTCTGGGCAATGGCCGTATTATCTCTGTACCTCTGCTTCGAGTCGCCCCTAAACGGGCGTTGAATGGGTTGATTTTCCTAAAGATGACCTTGCGAGATAATGACGTGTTTGATCGTTTGACTTTGGGTTCGATAAGGGTTGAACGCGTAGGTCGATGTAGTTGGTGGTTGTTTCCCAGTGGGTCCCTTTGTTGCCTAGCTCATCTGAGATACTTTGTATGTTTGCGTAATAGAACAATGAGATCATCCATTTATTCAAGCTGAATACGCTTCGCGCTTTCGTTCGATTTGGCTTGACGGTGCTGAACTTCTGGGTGCGATCACTGAGATATGGCCCACCCTCCCACATGAAATCATCTGTCGGCGCAAGATCAGGCTAACTTCGCACTTTAAGGTCATGATAGGCGAAATAACCATCCTGCTTGAAGGCTAAGCAGGGAAATCCGTTCGCTACCTAACGTTTCCAGCCGAGAGGGAAGAGTTCATATATGAGCCCTAAGCAAACTGGCATCTCTGCCGGTAGGGACTCCTGCTCTCTCTTAGGTAGAGTTAAAAATAAACGGCAAGTGCAGGAGCTCATATTAATAGTTCGTTGTAATTCAACTCGTAATGTAAGCAATGCATAATCATGGCATATAGTAAAGCAAATGGTTATTTATTATGAACTTGCCTCTCCTGATGGCTAACGTTAGATACAAGTTGTACTTTGTTTGGTTTTACCGCATTTCATGCTCTCGGCGAGTACTTGTCTTAGTTTTTCGGTTTTTCTGTTTGAATTTCCAGTATCAATAAGCAAAGTGATTCAGCCCGGCGCACCCGCGGGCGATTCCTCCAGTGACCAATCTACAGGAAAATTCAGTGGACTGAAATCATGAGGTAGTCAATCCATAACTCTGGTCGACAAGTTGACCATCTAAAGAAATCACAACCAGGTGCTCAAGAACGTGGACGATGACAACAAGTACGTTTCCCATCTCACTCGGGAACACAAAGTCGGCCGGAAAGCGGAACTAAGAGTTCGTTCAAATCGTGTTCCCTCTCCCACGCCCACTTTCGCTTACTTACGCTCAGATGGAAAAAGAGCCTCGAAGGGCTGCATGGGCTCTCCACGCCGTCGAAACATAGCACCACGCTCCGCTACGCGATCTGGGAAGTTGGAATCTAACGACACTTCATGGGACCTGGTCAGTAACCGAGGCTTCGGCGACCACAATGACTAGATATAACGTCGGAGCTGGAGAATGCTATTAAAACCTACAAAAATTGAGCCCATGCCAAGTTTACACGACAGGGTATAGAAATCACGCAATGTATTGTATAAAGAAATAGATATAAATTGTACAAAAGCGAGAGAGTAAAGACTGAGTGAATAGAGTGAGAATGGATAGGGATCTAGGGCGAAAACGCACCCCTATTTATACCCCAAAAGTCGCCGAGTCATAGGCGGGTATGTATGCGCATGTATGGCGCATATACTGACTCGATTACTTTCTTG
>JANWGL010002736.1:0-16810 GCA_025200755.1 Ceratobasidium sp. C01 | reverse complement strand
TTCTCAAAACTTTGTATCTCCGCTACATATATAGATCGAAATGTGCGCGATTCCGGTGGCATTCCAATGGAATACTTCAATGAGCTCAATCGTCGCTTCCTGTTGCGCTACAGCTCGATTTCTCCTCTGGCCTGGTTTCCGGCTCCCAACACCGGAACACATCAAAAACCCTGACCGGCAAAAGGTTTTGAAAACCGCAGTAATTATTTATATTCTTAGTGTATTTCCATTTTCAACGATGTGCGGCTTCCGCTAGCATTGTACCACGCAAAGCAAACTCAGGGGTCGATGTATGCGACCCTATTAAACCAATGCTGTGCTCGCAAGTCTATGGTGTTCAATTACCCAATCCTTACACCGGGCTTCCTGGAGCCATACGGGAAGCAACTTGGCGGTATCGTTAATGTCCAGAAGACTATGTCGGAGGCACGAAAGGATATCAAAAGATTCGCGCTCGGGGACACGCCACTCACGCTGGAGCAAGTACGACGTGACAACCCAATACTTCAAGTAATCGATGAAGGATTTTGGCAGTATATCGACGTCCGGCAGTGGGTTAGGGGGTGGGAAGACTCTCCTTTCAAACAGATGAATACTGCTGGGGCGATAATCGGCTGGGGGATTCTCACAAGCTTGTACGGAAACGAGATTTTGAAACCGGTGATCAAGCACCCCAATGGACGTTGGCTGCTCGCCGTTGTCGCTCGCATACGACAACTAGGAGGCTCGGAGCCCTGGTGGCATGGGAGGTTCGAGCTCGGTGGAATGCCCAAGCTCCCAGACGTGATGCCTGAGGAGATCCCGCTAGCTAAACCCAAGTGGCACAGGAAAAGTGGAGTAAAAGGCAAGAGGCTGTCCAAGACAAGCGGCAATCAGGGGGATGTGGGTGATGCCGTGAAAGTACTGATTGCAGATGGGCGCAGTGAAGCTACTTCCGCCTCAAGTGACGTCGAGGAGAAGGAGGTGGACGCCATTCTGGAGGTGGGGGACGAGTCGGAGGGAGAACTGGATGCCACAATGGCCGACACCACAACGAAGGGCGACAACATTCAAACCATCCATCAAACCAGCATCCCCGAAGGTCACAGGCCTGTCGCCGGCAGTCTAGCCAATGTCAACCCTAGCCGCGTATTCACTCTCGGACACCTGAGCAAGTCGACGCTGCAGGGCATATATGGACTCGACGTGGCCATGCGACACACGCGGCCATTGAATCAGGTGCACGATGACGAAATCCTCCAGAAGGTCGGCGCGATGGATGGGTGGACTCCGGCCCTACTCAAGGGCATCGCTAGCGAGCGCCAGGACTTCAGGGAATCAATCCTGAGGGTCACACACCTCACCTTAGATATGCCGTACGGCTCCGACTTCATCGTGTCCGGGCTGGCGCCAAGCTTAGAACATTTGAAGGTATGTAAGCCGAATAGCAGAGCACGATATATAAATTAACTCTAACAAATATAGGATATCTTCTTAATTCGAGTGGCAAAACGGGTGGCCGCGCTAATCCCGATGCCAGACGAGGAGGCGAAGAATGAGATGACTTTGATGCTCGCCACCGACCAGCTTATTGCCGATCGCATATTTGAGTTCAACAACGATACGGGCGAACTCACTCTCGATCTTCGATCGACTTTCGCGCGCGATATCCAACCTCTAGGTAAATTAATTTCATCGTGTTATTTAATCCAGTGTGCTAACATGGAAATAGTGGCAGGTGACGCCTTCCTCACTCTGGGGCAAGTGAACGAGACCGCAGCCTGTAAGTCCGCGCAGACCGTGTAACACAATAGTCAGCTAACAACTGAAACGATGTAGCAAGGAACCGTGTTGTCAATATGTTAGAATGTGGTCAGTCATTATACGGGGACGGACGTACAACCAAAGAGTCAACCAAGAACGGGGTCGAGGTCGTCGCGCATGGGGGGGATTATAGGCGCATGGAGAAGAGGTTCCCGGGTGTCAGCACGCACTCGAAGGTACTCGCTGCTCCGCCTCCTCTGGCCGTGGGGTACATTCAGGCAGAGGGTTCCGCGAGGGTCGAGGGGGTGTCGAACAGCATAGGTTGGCGCGTCGGGCCCGTGGTACAAAATTCAGGTGTCCTCGAGAGCTCTGGGTTTTCAACTGGTGTTTGCTGACCCGAGGATATCCGCGTGCCCAAAATCAACGACGAAGACACGGTCCACTTCACGCTCCAAGACAAGCTACAGCACGCGCAGCAGATCTTTAGGAACACATGGGAGGAGGCTCAACGGGACGACGTCGCCTCCGTTTGGCAGTGGGTGGCAGCCACCGGATTTCGGCGTCGGAGCGGGTCTGGGATATCAATTCCGTTCGACGAAACCGCCGTGCCTTCGATGTCTAGGCGGTCCCCCCGCCCTTCGAGCCCAGAACCCGGTACCCGAGATGCATTTGGGACGCCCTTGCGCAAACTGAAACTGCCGGGGGGAATAAAATCGCCGGGCGGGGACGATCGAGTCACCTTGTCGCCCCTGAGAGACGAGGGGAAGCGAGAGGTGAACAAGAATAGGGGCACACACCCAGGGCAGCTCGCAGAACACCCGCCCGCTGCGCGAGGGACCAAGAAGCGGCCGACGTCAGAGCGAGCTCTAGACCTGAGCGAAGAGGACGCGCGGAAGCGCCAAGCATTGGGAGAGAATCCGTCGTCAACGGTCGGCAAACCCGGCCCCTCGAGCAAGGCCAGCGCGTCAAAGCTCTAGCCCACCTAGGACCGGCGAATGATCGACTGAGTGGTTATACGTCAATGTCAGACAGGCGACCTTTAGTGTGCCGAGCTTTTGTTATCCGCACATACAATGTACATTATTTTGTTCTTCCGTGAATTGTCCTTAAAGCAATATATCAATTGTTCAATTGTCGATAAAAGCACTTCCCAGACGAAGTTGAACTCGCGTCAATGGCCACAATGATCGTTCAAACAAACGCTTCGAATATGCTCGGTCGAACTTGGGGGTAATAGCCGATTGCATTTGAATAAGTAAAAAATCTAGGGGTAGTACATGAGCACTAGAACTTAGAAACAATCACCGTCACACCCACAATCCACACCTAACCAGAATTTTAGCGGGAAATTCGCCAAAGAATGGGACCACGACTTACCTGGGAACCAGTGATCTAACTCCTGTGCGAGTCTTAGTCATAGATTCAAGAATCGACTAACTCGCGCCCTTACGCACCCAACCAGCCCTAGCCTGCCCGACCGCCACCTCAAACCCACTACGATTTTGTTTAAATACTCTAGAGCTTCATATGAGCCGGATGGAGGGCGAATGCATCTTCGTTCTAGCCCACCACGGATTCGAACACTGGCTGAACTCGAAGAAAAGAATAACGAGGATAGCTCGGCGGGCACGCGGGGGTACTTAAGGATTCGAGATTTAAATGTGGAGGCGAGCAGTAATACCTGCGATTGGATTTAGAGCCACGATATTCGACTAGAGACACAGAGATTCCAAAAGGTCACGCGTTCTTGAACAGCGGGGTGTCGTTTGTGGACGGGAAGCGGAGAGTTTCGTCTAACGTTGAAGCAAGCTGTCAAAGTCCCTGTACACAAATTTTCGGGCGAATAAATCCTGTTGGAAAACGTTATGAGGCAGCAAGCACCATTGTAAGACAGTTCCAAGAATATCGCCGGGCTAACTCGCAGAAGTCGTACAAGTAGTTTAACGCCGTCCTAGTATTAGTGATAGAGCGAGGTGACTGCTGAGCATTATTCGAGGTGAGGAGCTAGACGGTGCAATGAATTGCGGCCGGTTTCGTCGTCGTCTGCTGTCGGTGACGGTGGAAGATTTGTCGGCTTCGCGCTATTTCAAATTGAGCACAAGACCATGTGACCTGACAGTAGTTATTCGTTTTACCTAATCGACATGCCACACAAGCTTGACGACGACTCCCATCATGCGATCCATCATCCCGGTCCTAGATTTCGCTCACCGAACCACATCCCAAATCCTCTGGTTTGAGGGAGCGATGTAGGTTTTCCAGTTGATCGTTCTCGCTCCCCGCTCCCATTCGAACGAAACTGGGTGAAGAACGATCACCATTGACCAACTCCTGGCGTGCGACCTCGAAATTGGCTCACGCTCTTCCGGCTATACTATCTTCACGAGACAATCATGGATGTGCCTTCGGTGTTATCTTTCGACCACGCCAACTTCCACCGCATCCTTCATTTCATTACCAGTGCCAGTCCTACCGTCGAGGCTGTCCTAGGGATGAATACGAACCCAAAATCGTCTCAAGGCGCTATGGATAGTGACGAACACCATAGCTTACGGTTGAATAAATTGGTCGACATTATTATAATAGGCCATCGACAGGCGATATACACAGGGTGAGTAACTAAAAGAGCGTGTTTTGTGAAGTAGCTATCCAGTCTGAAGAAAATTGCGTTGCAGGAACAGCCTAATACCGGAATATACCATACGAGTTTATGACTATTCGCAAGCGCGAGAAGTCATTGTCGGCGAATTCCCCGGCTCAACCCGTTTGCTTGTCGCAATTCTCCGGTTCGCCACAGGTTTCATGAATATCTATCCCTGCCCGGTCCTTCTCCAGTCCTTCCTACAACCTCTTGTGCTAATTTGTTGATTCGTCTGTGGACATAGAAATATTCCCTGTCTCTTTGCAACTCTGTTGTTGTGTAGGCGATGTTTGACGAACCAATATAACACTATTAGATATCCAAACACGATTATTCGCGTCTTCGTGAACTTTTTGATGCGTGTCTGGCTTTTCTGTGCGCTTTCCCTCGTGATATAACGCGGTCGATTTATACGTCCGATTCGACCAGTGAGCGCGAATTCAATCCGTCAGGATCACTTACAAGGTGGCTTAAACCAATGACAGCAGTACCTTGAATGATAATTAAATACAAGCCAAATCCGGATATGATTGTGCCCTCGAGTACGTACATAAGAACTAGACACAGAGTCGTGCGTGAACGCAAAAGTCAGAGAAAATACATCATAAGCCTAAAACATAATGTCTAAACATCTACATAAATTCAACCCCCCCAAGCAATCCGATAGATACCCTCGGGATAGGGGTCGATTCAAGAAATGAGGCCGTTCAACTGACTCAGGACGGTCAGCCAGTCCTGAAAATTCGCAGAAGAACGACTCACAGTTCCCAGCACTGACACCGCGTCCGGTCGAGCAGATGGGTCATGGTCCCAACAGGTCAGCAGTAAGGCCCGCGTGCGATCCGCTCTCTCGTCAAAAAGAGGAAGTTCATTTGGGCGTTTAGGCGGTCTTTTCAACCCGATAGCACGATATATGCTCGCGTCGTTGGAACATTCCGCGTAAGGCACGTCCCCGGTGAAGGATTCCTGTAGAGAGTTAGAACTCAGTTCACCGATTTGTAATGCAAAGACCTACTAGCATTGTCTAGTTTACAATCATCCAAATCAGCCAAGTTGTTGGGCGCGTTAGATTTACTCACCATTCCGAGCGCATACACGTCGGCCTGTTTGCTACTGGTAACCGGAACTTCGGGCACCGCTCCCTCATCTTCGTCTTCCAATTTAAAAAATTCAGGTGCCTAACGAATCTCAATGAGCAAGGAATCCACCTCCGGCGACAGACTCACCATCCATCGTAGAGTTCCGCCCGCAAGCCCGGCCATTCCGGAGACCTGAAGCGACGCGTCAGGCAGTTTGCCAAAGTCGAAGTCGTTGATCTTAAGTGTTCTTTCATCAGAGACTAACACGTTTATCTTGAATAACGCATTTAGAAAGGTCAGATTTCACGACACAGACAGGTAAACGATGGGAGACTCACCGCTTTAAGGTCACCATGGACCTACGATCTCCCAGTCAACAATTTGGATGAGGTATGTCTAAATATATTTGCTCTTACCATCCCGATACTATGCATATAGGACAAACCCGAAGCTAGCTGAACGCACTGCCGGGCCACTATTAGAGAACAGACCTGACCAAAGGTCACGTACTCACCAATGGATAACGATTTACATCAGGATACTCAGCAACGTGATCACGAAGGTTCCCCAGTTTTCCCCAAGGTGATATTATGCCGAGTCCACCCCGGAAGACAATGATGCCTAGAAGTTCCTGAATATTGGCGTGGCGGAGTTTCGACCATAGATAAACTTCTCGAACGGCACGATTTGTTTTCATTAGCCTAGTGAAGGGGGAGTCACACTAGATAATCGTGCCTTTAAAGCGTGCTTCTCTCCTTTCAACCGAAGGCGGAACCGGAGGGTTTTGACCGCGACAGTCGTGCCATCAGGCATTACCATGAGCCACACACTCCAAATCTTCCTTCCACAACCACTGAAGAACTCTGATTGATATCGATGAACAAAGTAAGGTCGGTGCATTATGTTTCAGGAGACACTCAAACATCTCTTGAAGAAACTCAAACGGCATTGTGAGTAAACGACGTTCGTGAATGTGGTGCTTACCATTTCGCATGTCACCATATCAAATGACGATGTCTTCTACTATGCGACTCGCACGTTTCTTAGATGCAGTTATGTAGCTACCCACGGTTCCTGTGAGTACCAGTCCCTCTTTTAATCCTTTAGTGAACTCTGGATTATCATTTGTTAAATTTCCCGCTAATTTAGAAGTCCTCTATCTCGTTACAACGCGAGAGAGAGATCTGAGATGTTTTACGAACTCGTCTGTTTCCTGCGCACCGATAGATCACTGGGATATGAGTATTCATACCTTCATAAACATTTCGATGCACTAGTACGTCGGGCTTGGCTGTGCACCTGCCTTCCTAGCGCAGCGTGCTCAACTTACGCCCCCAATTGGGCTGGTGAATGTACGTTCGGTTTGTTATAGTCGTTCAAAAAATAACACTGAATAAAAGATCAGATGACAGCAGGCATTGAATATGGTCAACGCTATATCTGATGTGCCCATGTGCATACAGGGACCTGTCGCGAAAGTGTGTATAAAGGCAAGCCTGGAGACACAACACCATAAAAGATTAAGATGACAACACATAAATGAATGAGAGCGTCCAACTGATGCATGAACGATCGGTTAGCCTTATAATCGTCGGTGGCCGCATCAGCTTGCATTGGCGGGATTATCCACGCTCCCTGAGTGTGTGAGTTCGTTGACCCTGACCGGCCCGGACTTCATTTCCATGTCACGAGACCAGTGTTTGTGTTCCACATTCGTTCTTCGTCGCACCCTCGACCACGACATTAGCCGCTCCGCCCGAAACAACATACCATATGGCTCGAGGAAACACGACAGGCAGCGGCGCGTCGACATCCAAAGCGAAAAAACTGCCGGTGGACCCTCCGGGGAATGACAAAAAGGCGATGGGCGCTAAAAGGGTTGGGCTAGTATGTCTATATTTCATAACGTGCCTGTTGAAGACCAACTTACCTTCCCAAAGGGCAACTCTCGCAAAGGCAAAGGCAAAGCGGTCGCGTACCTTTCGGAGGATCAAGATGAAGACGAGGGCGAAGACGAAGATGAGACTGGGGACAGTGATGAGTACGAGGAATCGCCCCACGCGTCCGACGACGAGACGTCTGTTTCGTCCCCCGGAGAAGATTTAGATGAGGAGTCGGAGCCGGCGAAGAAGAAGGGAAAGAAGAAATCGAAAAAGAAATCGAAAAAGAAGAAGAGTTCAAAGGCGGTTGGGACAGCTGAAGGAGGTTCGGAATCAGAGAATGACGAGACAATGCGGCTTGAGGAGCCGAAGGCGGCAAAGAAGAAAAGGAAAAGGAAAAGCTCGAAAATTAAGGCCGTTCAGGTAAGTAATCCATTCATGTTATCTTAGATACATATTTACCAGTCGCTAGGACGAGGGAACTAGTGGCGCGACCGGTGAATCACAGAGGTCGGCTAAACCGAAGCGAAAGAAGAAACAACGCAAGATTGAGGAGTGCGAAGAAGAAAAGGACGAGGATGGAACAGACGAGGATGAACGCGGGGAGGAGGTGAGAACGACCCCGCCCCTTTTTCAGGAAGACTTGACCTCAGCTCAACATAGACTGCGAAGCCGTCAATGAAAGACTGGGAAGATAGTGTGCTTGGGCTTCGACGACGCACCATCGGCACCAAGCGAAATGCGGACATTCTCGCTGTCATTGAAAAAGCCCGGATCGGCAGCGCCTGCCTTACTGCCACCGGGGTCGGCAACATCCACGGCGTCGTTACCGTAGGATTCGACCCCAATCAGCGCGGGAATCCGCGCGCAATCAACGACAATCACGTGCGGGCACTTTACGATATAATCAAACGACCGGGCGGGAAGCGGGACAGCGAGGCGCCTATTATTATCGCCATCTCCGCTAAATACATCAAACCCGCGTGTCGCCAGCGGATGGCCTCCGTCGACGCACGTAACCCGGCGCACGAAATGCCTTTTCTTGACCTGGTACGCCCGAACGAGGATCGAGAAGACGAACTCGAGGAACGTATCTGGCTCCGCTGCGCTGACGGCAAATGGCTCACGCTCGATGAGCTCGACGAAGACACTGCCGAGCTTGACACCCTTCGAGCCGACCGTATCAAGGCGCTGTTGCTTAACGGCAATCATCGAATCCGGGCGCTCCTTCTGCTTGCGTCCGACATCTACCATGAACGTGACCGGCTGATCACCGAGATCCAGTCCGGGCGATTGACGACGGATGCCGGGATTGCCGAACTACAGAAACTGGGGGCCCGCGCAGAGGAAGCGCTCACGTGGCGGGTGATTGTGTACGATGGTGAGTAAATCGCAGAACAATTTTTTTTAGTGAACTAATACATACGATAGTGGACAAACTCTCGGCTGCCGCACGCAACTTCCTGGTTCGAAACGAGCACGACATGCCCGCGATGAACGAGGGTGCGGGAGAGAGGGCATGGTGGCTTTCGGAGCACTTTAGGATCATGATGGCCGACGCGCGTGCCAGAGGCGAGGCGGCTACTCGGGAGGAGTCGATAAATATTTCGCAGACAAAGTGGCGGAAAGAAATCGGCAAGGCTGTGACCGTGGGAGAGGAGGAGGGGGAAGAGAGGCCAAGAACCCACTCGAAAGGTGAAATGGTCGGCGACGACGGAGTCTCGCGCCTCTTCACGGAACCAGCGACTTTCGAAATGGTCATCGATTGCCGCGCTGCGTTGTGGGCCTTCAGCAACACCCTTACGAAATCACACGCGAGCAATATGCTCAAGCCGTCCGGCGCTCCCCTCGTCTCCCATTTTTGGCTCGCTCTCCGGACGCTCATCAAGGTACATCTTGTTTCATAACGCATACATCCACGTACTCACGACATTTCGATCTACTACGTAGATCAGCAACGTCGCTGGTGGGGAGGAGCTTGCTGGCGCTGAGACGTATCTCACTAGTGCAACAGAACTCTCAGCGGAAGGCGACGAGGCGGCCACCCCATTCTGGAACTCTCTTCACGTTCATCACGAACCAACCCCACAGCTGCTCTCGATTTACGACAAGAAAGCGTGTGATATATTCGAAAGGCTATACGAAGCTGCGTGCACGAAGGTCAGGCACGAGGTCCACGGGCTGCAATACGACGACCCCGACACGATCATCGCTTTCCGCACCGTATTCGAGGAGTTTGGCAAATCCTTTGACGACCCGCGCGACAATAATATACGACTTTTCGCGGCGGCACTACGACTATATGCGCGTCTTCCCCTCGGCAAACTCGGAGACGACAGCGCTCGATTCTACCCCGCGGCGGCCTTACCTGGCCCTAAGTGGATGGGAGCCAGGAACGCACAGTGGACGGGCGCGTGGAAGCCAACACGCGAAGCCGTTACAGTAGTGAGTACGGTCTCGCATGTAGCCCAAGGAAAGCCGAACTAACACCATGACAGCTTGAGGCTCTATTGAAGCCTTACCAACTCATCTGGACAATGGGCGCAGCAGGGACAAACCAGTCGTGCAATTGGCACAACTGGTACCGCCGGTCGCCTGGGCTCCACCAACTCTTGCTCGCATGTTTTGAGGCCAAGGGCGCGGGATGTATCGAAGCAAAATTGAGCGAGGTAAGGTGACTACCAGTGTTTTATATCGTATATACTTATTTATATTTCAGTGCATCACTATTTTTAACGACGTGCGGCTGCCACTGGCATTATACCACGCGAAGCGGATCCAAGGGTCGACGTTCGCGACCTTAGTTAACCAGTGCTGTGCCCGCAAGGCAGTGGCATTCGACTACCCAATCCTCACGCCGGGCCTACTGGAGGCATTCGGGAAGCAGCTTGGGGCCGTCGACGACGTCCGGAAGACCATGACAAAGGCAAGGAAGGCTATCAAAAAGTTCGCACTCAATGAGAGTACACCACTCACGTTGGCCAAAATACGTGGCGACCACCCGATTCTGCGGGTGATTGACGAAGGGTTCTGGCGACACGTTGACGTCAGACAGTGGATGAGAGGGTGGGAAGACGCTCCCGACAAACAAATCAAGACCGCTGGGGCGCTAATCGGATGGGGCATCCTCATCAGCCAGTACGACTTCGATATTTTGAGACCGACAGTCAGGCACCGCCACGGGCGCTGGCTGCTTGCCGTCGTTGCTCGCGTACAACAGCTGGGAGGCTCGGAGCCTTGGTGGGATGGGCGGTTTGAGCTTGATGACATGCCCGAGCTTCCGAATGTGGTGCCGGAGGAGATTGCGCCAGCTAGACTTATGGGGCACAAGAAACGCGACGTAAAAGGCGAGGGGCCAACCAAGACAAGTGGTATCCAGGGGGACCTAGGCGACGCCGCGAAAGGGCCGAGTGTAGACGGGCGCCGGGAGGATTATTATGTGTCGAGTGACGCTGATGAGAAAGAGGTGAACGATGTTCTTGAGGGGGGAGATGAGTCAGAAGAGGAACCGGACACCACAATGGCCGACATCACGACCGAGGACAACACCGCTCGAACCACCAACCCGACCAGCATCGCCGAAGGTCACAAACTCATCGGCGGCGGCCTAGCTGACGTCAACCCGGGCCACGTATTCACCCCCGGTCGTCTGAGTATGTCGACACTCCAGGGCATATATGGACTCGACGTGTCCATGCGACACATGCGGCCATTGGACTTGGTGCACGACGAAGAAACCCTACAGCAGGTCAGCGCGATGGATGGATGGGCTCCGGCCCTGCTGAAGGGGATCGCGAGCGAGCGTCAGGAGTTCCGAGAGTCGATCCTGAGGGTAGCACGTCTCGCTTTAGACATGCCGTACGGATCCGACTTCGTTGTGTCCTGGCTGGCACCAAGCTTAGAACACTTGAAGGTATGTACGAGGAATAGCAGAGAACGACATTTGCTAACCCTAACAAATATAGGATCTCTTTCTAATTCGAGTAGCAAAACGGATCGCCGCCCTAAGCGGGATGCCCTACGAGGAGGCGATGAGCGAAGCAATGTTGATGTTATCCACCGATCGACTGATGGACGACTGTATATTTGGCTTCAACAGTAGCACGGGCGAACTTACGATCGACCTTCAGTCAACCTTTGCGCGCGACATCCAACCCGTGGGTAAGTTATTTATTTTCATTATTTTCTTCAGTACGCCAATGTGGTAATAACAGTGGCCAACGATGCCATCTTCACCATGGGGCAAGTGGGAGACACCGTAGCCTGTGAGCCCACACAAATCGTGTAACAAAATCTTCAGCTAACAGCCCGAGCAACGCAGCGAGGAACCAGGTCACAGACGCGTTGGAATACGTCCAAACGGTATACGGGCACGGGCGTACAACCAAGGAGCGCGCCAGGAACGGGGTGGAGACCGTCGCACATGGGGTGTATCACAAGGGGATGGAGAAGAAGCACCCTGGTAGCGATGTCTACTTAAAGGCACGCACCCCACCGCCTCCGCAGGAGTATAATCAGGTGGATGGCTCCGCCATGGTCACGGGAGCGTCAAACAGGGTGGATGTGACATCGAGGTCACGCGTTGAGCCCACGGTACAAACTACATGCGCCCCCGAGAGCTCTGGGTTTTCGACGGGTGTTTGCTTGCCCGAGGAGATCTACGTGCCCAAAGTCAACGACGAAGACACGGTTCACTTGACACTTCAGGACAAACTTTGGCACTCGCAGCAAATCTTTGGTCACGCATGGGAGGAGGCCCAACGAGATGACGTCGTCGCCTTCCAGCAGTGGATGACCACCGTCAGGTTTCGGTCTCAGAATGGGTCCGATTTACCGACCACGTTTGACGAAACCGCCACGCCCCCAACGTCTGCCCAGTCGCCTGGCCCTTCGAGTACCGAGCCTATTATAGCAGAAGCACCTAGAACGCCATCGTGCGAGCTGAACCTGCCGGGGGGAATGAACTCGCCGGGCGAGGACGGTCGGATCGCTATGACACTCCTGAGAGACGAGGAGGAAGAGGTAAACAGCAACAAGGGTAAATGCCTAGGATTACCCAGAGAGCGCACAGAATCTCCTTCAGCACGCCTACCCGCTACACGAGGGCCAAAGAAGCGACCGACGTCGGAACGGGCCCGGGACCCGAGCGAAGAGAACGCTCGGAAGCGTCAAGCGTTAGGCGCGAATCCGTCGTCAATGACCGGAGAGCCTGGCCCCTCGAGTAAAATCTCGCCCCCTGGCTTGCCGAAGCTTAAGGGCGCTTGGGAGCAGCGAACAACCAAGTAAGTGGTTAGGCGTTGGCGTGGGGACGAGAAATGTTTCGTGTCGCGAGCTTTTGCTATCCCCGCATACAATGTACATTATGTTCACCTTCTGCTATATATCGTTCCCAAAATCATATGTTAGCTGTTCATCTGTCGATAAAAATACATACCGGACGAAGTTCAACTCGCGTTGCGCAAAGAAACAAATAATGATATTACTAACGATAGACACGTGATCCCAAGACACAAGGACCAAGGATAACCAAACAAACCGCCAACGAGACGATATCCAAGCAAGGTGCACCTTGTCCAAGGTTTCATAGAACGAAGAAAAATACCACTGATTACACGAAGTGAGATATATAGCTTTCGCTAGGAGCCGGCGAAAATGTTAATCTAATACTCTAAATACGACTGGGTCGCAGACCCAACCACCTCTGACTTGCCCAACAGCCAGCTCATCCCTGTGACGAATTTTTGACGATCCCCATACGAGGAAGACGGTGTGGGAGAATGAAATTGTTAGAAGGTATCTTCGTTTTCTAGGTCGTCGCTCACCAAGAATTTGAGCATTCCGGTTGGACTAGACGAGAACACAAGCGAAGAGTGTTCGGGGAGAACGCAGAGCACAAAAGGCCACGGTATTCAAAACTGAAGGCCAAAAACAATGTCCGCAATTATATCTGGCATCACTGTATTCAACCGATCCTGGATTTTGTATGTCCTCTAACTGGAGACGGGGCCACTTGGATTTCCTGGTTGATAGCTCTCACCTTTCGCGCTCATTCGACCAACACTTGGCGCAAGATGACTGGTTCAGACTCTTCTAGCCGTACTATTTAATGTATTTCCGGAGAGATCATTCGGCAGCGCCAGATCGTATGCCTCCTCCTCCCTCCCATTAATAGTGCCCATACTATTTTGCGTTTTCCTGCGAATGATTATCAACCCAAAACGGTCTCGATAGCGTTATGAGTAGTGGCGAAGGCTGTATCCCACGGTTCACCCCTCTGGCCAGCGGTTTGGTTGTATGCAATAAATTGTTACTACTGCATGGTCGTTCCCGCTGAACGACGCCGCGATCTCCCCTTTTTTCTTCCCAAACGAATAACAAGGTCAATACCAGTGAAACTAGCTTACCTGAGATGGGGACACCCTCCTCCAACTCTCTCCACCTCGTACTTTCTTTCCCCCACAAAGACAACCATCCTGAGATGACGATTTAGCCGACTTGAACTGATGTGGGGGTGGGTTGGTTGAGCTGACGACGATGCCGTGGCACGGGTACGCACACTCCGGTTCTGCCTCCACAGGTTACTTCACCTTGCGTTCCCGATTTTGAGAGAATTCGCGCTGGAGGACTTGCAGGCACTGGTAGAACACCTGCAGATTTAAGATTTGAACCAACTTTGTGCAAAATAATTACGATAACTGGATTATTACTGAAAATAACACCAAATAAGACATAAACTAAATCTGTCCGTACCTATGTGCACGTAGATAAACCTGGATGGCAATAGGCACAAGCAGAATGGGACTGGGGGCAATACAAGATACATCAAGACCTAAAACGCACAAACCCGAACCCGTATAGTTCTCTCTCAAGAACACATCGATTAGCCTCATGGAGTGCGTGAACTCAAGCGGGGAGGGCGTTTAACTGATATTCGGACGACAGTTAGCTCCGGAGAGTTAAACGCGGTGAACAGCTCACCGTTGATAATACCGAAGCGGCCTCTGGTCGAGCAGCTGGATCATGATCCCAACATTCCAGAAGAAGTTTCCAGATACGCTCAGCAATATCATCACCGAGAGGTAACTCCATCGGACGTTTTGGAGGTCTTTGGGAATCAACCGCACGCAAAACACTTGCGTCTTTTTGGTATTCGGCGTAAGGTAAGTTACCAGTCAGAATTTCCTGTGCCGCGCTAAGTTATTGGATCCCTGATCCCTAACTTAGAGACCTACCAAAATTGTCTGGCGTGAACATAATCAGTATAACGGGCAGATAAATCGTATACGGTAAGCTTACCATTCCGAGCGCATATATGTCAGTTTCCTTGCACCTTGAAGCAGGAAATTGTACAGGTGATCCTCCGTTCTCTTCTTCCGGCGCAAGAAGTTCGGGTGCCTAATGAGTACACATGAGTAGGCAGCCTAGTCATTCGGCGTGGTGCTTACCATCCAGCGAAGCGTTCCTCCCCCATTTCTGGTTGTTGCTGAGAATTGAAGAAGTGTATCAGGAAGTATGGCATAGTCAAAGTCGTTGATCTTGATCGTTCCGTCATCTGAGACGAGCACGTTGTCCTAGATGAGGCATATATAAGGGTCGAATTCTGCGGCGAAAACGAGTAAGCGACGAGACCGACCGCTTTTATGTCACCGTGAACCTGTACTTCCGAATCAATTATCTGAATATAGATGGCCTAAACATATTTTTCTTACCATCCCGGTACTGTGAAGGTACGATACACCTGAAGCCAGTTGGATACACTAGATGACAATTCTAATTTAATAGAATGGAGGTATATTGCTAGGCGTACCAGTGGAATGCGCTCCACCTCCGGGTGTGTTGTAATGTATTGTCGGATGTTTCCCTGCTCCATCCAAGGAGACACCATCCCCAGCCCACCTTGAAATACAATTATGCCTAGCAGCTCTTGAACATTGGTATGGCGAAGCCTCGACCATAAATAAACTTCGCGAACAGCACGCTAGAAAGTGTAAAAGACGTCAGCTTAAGAAAGGGGCTAAGGGAAGACGAAGAGCACTTTGACAGCTTTATTGTTGTCTTTCAGCAAAATGTGTAATCGAAGGGTTTTGATTGCGACGACGGTGCCATCGCCGAAGACCAGGCGCCGCACGTCTCCGAATCCCCCCGACGTAACCAGCACGGAAGTGCTTTCACTGGCGTCAATTACAGAGCTGAGGTCGACACATCCGTGCTTGACCAGGCATTGGAACATTTCCTCGGACGTCTGCAATACCACTGTGGGGTAAGCTGTGGCGGGTTATGTAATTAAATATAGTCCTTACCATTTTGCTAGAAATTCTGTCAAACGATGGTGTGCCCCCTAGTAATTTTATGGATGGTTTCGTTTGGTCCCTATGTAGGCGGAAGATAAGTATTAGAGGGTGCATAGGTGAGAAGTAGGTAATGAGAAAGGCTAAACCCACCACTTTAGTTCTTCAGGGTCTTCGTCCAGCGTTTCCAAGTGTGAATTCTGAGGCTAAAAGGATATATGTTAGCGCGCGTTGGTAGCTCGGCGCCTTGAAGATTCTCACCGTTCCGTGTTTCCAGAGGTACCATTCGACGTCTAGAAGCCTATCGTTTATGTCCCGCAACGTCTCCCATATAAGGGAATCACTTGGTGTGTAACGGGAATTTCCATTATGGTTCGCTAGATCGACCCGGTAGTTGGCGAGTGGACGCATGAGCCGAATGCAATCCCATATTAAAGCGGTAAACAAATAGTAGCTTAAGTATTCCAGGTGGTCGCATGGGTGACGCCTGGAAACGATGCCCGCCAACGTCACTAGTTCGTAAAGATGCAGCGGTGTACCGGAAGGAAAAGAAAGTTCTTCAAGAAAGTGGCAGGTCTTGAAGTTACACTCCAGAAGTAGTTTATCTCTGCTTCCGTCGGATGAAATCTTGAACCTGTCTCCCTCCTGCGTCTGTTGATATAGGATCCCTGAGGACGTGCACGATAGTCCGCCATCTCCCTTAGCGCCGCGATCGAGTACCAGGTAGTTGATGAGACCTGGTACGTCTACATCCTCAACTTGGATAAGGATGAACTCGCGCTGGGGCGCATTGGTCCTCTTTCCGTACCAAGCGGATTTTACCAGAACTGATTCCACGGGTGCACCAGGATTGCAGCATTCCACGAGCGAGAAATAGAGCTGCATTGGGCTGAATAAAAGGTGGCCTTCGTTGGGCCCGCTGATCAAATGATTCCCGCCGTTTAAGCCCAAATAGGGCTTATTGTCGAATCCAGCAGGAAATATGTCTTTGGCACGAGCCCCAGGGGCTCTTCCCGCGTGCAATGGCATCTCAATTTCGAATCGGATCGGCTGAACACTCAGTACGTATTGTATCGAGGTGCAACCGTAAATATCCCACCAATTACAAGTCGCTTAAATGACCTATGCAGTGATTAAAGAGGGAGAGGGACGGGTGGAGGTTAGGGTACGATTTTTAAT
>JANWGL010002735.1:0-18500 GCA_025200755.1 Ceratobasidium sp. C01 | reverse complement strand
TTCTCAAAACTTTGTATCTCCGCTACATATATAGATCGAAATGTGCGCGATTCCGGTGGCATTCCAATGGAATACTTCAATGAGCTCAATCGTCGCTTCCTGTTGCGCTACAGCTCGATTTCTCCTCTGGCCTGGTTTCCGGCTCCCAACACCGGAACACATCAAAAACCCTGACCGGCAAAAGGTTTTGAAAACCGCAGTAAAAGTTCGCCAGGCGTACAACCTCTCTATTCACGCCTACCTTTCTCCTTACTTACCTAACCGGGAACTAAGATGTTCGGACGGAGGTCGGTCGTTATTGCGCTGCTGGTTGGTGCCGATTTTTTCTGGGTTTAGTGCCACCATTGACAAGTCGATGAAGTCGTATTGGGTGTGGAAGCACAAGCACGCCTTGCAAGCGCAGTTGTATCCAAAAAACCTGCCGCCTCTTTTTGACGCCGGCGCGAGCTGCGAGGTTGTCCGAGACGATGTGGATGGTCGGTTCAAGTTTTGCGAGGATGGTGTTGTCGTCGCTCCAGGTGTGTGGCCTGGTTGCTGGACGTCCGCTCAACTACTAATTACACCCGATTTAATGAAGGTATTTCGATCTTCAGCTGCGATCCGGGACGGCATAAGTGGAATACTGTAATGGTCTGCATAATTCTCGCATGTCACTAGGACGCTGCTCATTTTCGTCTAGGGCCCGATGCTTGAACCCGATCCTCGAGGTGACATATGGGCAATTCACTACACTTCGAGCTCGATAGTACAGAAGCCTTATCGACTCGAGTTGACCAGCTTCCCGGCAGACGCCGACTTCCACCCTCTTGGTATTGAACTATCGCCCATAGAATCTGTCAACAATACGTTCCGCCTCCTAGTAATCAACCATCGGCGCGAGGAGGCGGTTGTCGAAGTATTTCGTATACAACTCGGCGAAGGCATTGCGCTGGACTATGAAATGACGCTGCGCGACCCTTCATTCGTCTCGCCAAACGCTATCGCGTCTATTTCACCTTCGACGTTTTACCTGTCTCAGGACCACTACTTTACGCACCGTATGGGTTGGCCTTTTAACACGGTGCTGCCATTACTGGAAACCCTCCTGGCCGCCCCTCTCGGGAAGGTTAGCCTGGTGATTTTTGATACAAAATCCACACAATACGGTGTGTTCGCGGTTCAAACGGCTGTGCCTCGAGTCCCGTTCGCGAACGGCGTCGCAATTTCACGTGATGGGTCGACATTAGCGGTAGCTGCAACCAACAGGGCAGAAGTGCAGTTCTACTCGATAAACCAGACGCATAACGCGTTTGTCACGTCGGTGCAGGTACCATTTAGTGTGGACAATATCGCATATGCCGGTGACAAATTGCTCGTTGCCGGGCACCCTTATCTACCAGAGTTTATGGCGCTTGCCAAGGGGAAGTCAGATAGGGCGCCGAGTTACGTATCTACAATCGCGCCTAGGGCAGTAGAAGGCTCCTGGATTTCCCGAATCGCCCGTGGTGGCGAGGTTGTCGACGTGTTCAAGAGTGATGGAACATTTTTCACGAGTAGCTCCGGTGCATTCGCCGATTTGGAGACGAACGTTATGTTCATTGTTGGCTTGTATGGCAATGGAGTGGCCAAATGTAAGTTTGTACCGTAGTTCTCCCGATATAATTGTGTACATAGGCCAGATATAGGCATGTAATCGGCGTGGCTTTGAATGTACTGACACCGCAATGACTGGTCATGCAAGGTCTAATTTGATGGTCCCTGGAGCGCACGTGAACGGTTCCGACAATAGCAACCGGAAGCACGGGCGAATATTAGCAGTCACCACCGGGTGTAAAATCTGTTTCAACCTTCCTCCCTCTTCCGTCTTTGCTCTTGAACCGTTTGTTGCGCTCGCTACACTCCTTACGCCCCGTACTTTTTCTGTACACTCACTCATTTTACCTCGAGCGTCGACCGCCTCCTATCTCTCTGTCTGGAACTTGTTGTTGTATAACCAAGAAATCTCGCCATGTTCGCAAAGTCCTTCGCTGTTGTCTTCGCTGCTGCTGCAGTCGTCTCTGTGTCTGCTCTGGACATTGACACTCCTGCGAGTCTTACTCAGGTTAGTGAACTTGAGCGATAGTTTCGGCAATGTATTCTAAACTCGGTCATAGTGTGGTAGCGTGGACATTACCTGGTCGGGCAAGAAAGCCCCTTTCACCCTCTCGGTTTTGCCTAGCTGTGATTCCAACTCGGATGATCCTATGTGAGTAGAATTTTGGATTGAGATTGAGGCGTTGCTAAGCAGTGGTATGTAGTTTGGAGCTCCCCCCTATGAACGCTACCACGTACAAGTGGACCGTAAATCTTCCTTCGTCGACTGGTGCGGTCGCATTTGCGATCACCGATGTTGAGGGCAATGAGGCCTACACCGACGAAGTAAGTCACACTAACTATCTTTGCTATTTGGAGCCCTTAACTAAGTTGTTACTTTTACAGGTGACTATCCGCAAGAGTGATGATGCAGCTTGCCTTAACGCAGTCTCTTCTTCGTCGAGTGCGCCTGCAAGTGCAAGCGTGACCGGCTCTGCGTCCTCAGCGTATGTTCACTCCGTTGCCATCCAAAATTACCTTATTGATCCTGTTATTTCAGAGCCGGCACTGAGGCAGCTCGTACCACTTTAGTTGCCTCCTCGAGTTATGCGGCTTCCACCGCCTCTGCCTCTGCACCAGTGAACATTGGCAGCAGTGCTGGTTCTGGCTCCAGCTCCAGCTCCAGCGACGCGCAGAACAATGGTGCCGTTGCTCTTAGTGCATCAGTGTTCGCGGGCGTTATCGGCCTTGCCACTGGCCTCGTAGCTCTTTTCTAAGCCCCCCCCCCTCTCTTGCTCTCAGCTGGTCCTTGATTCACTTTTCTCAACGCTTTACATCCTTTCACCCTGGCTGCGCCTTCCTGCGCATCGACTGCTGCCATCTTTTGTTTATCCCTGTCATTATTCCCAACACTTTCGACCAGCATTTGTGTGCCCTTCTTGAAGGTGCCGACCCAGCCGCATTGTGGTTTTGGTCCAGAGGCTGGATTCCACCTGTGTTTATACCTCTATTTTCTCACTGGATTTTCGAGCAGGTTTCTGGTTGTATGTGGAACTGTCGACGTGCAATGAAACATTCATGATTCTGATCATTCATTTCGCACGGGCTGAAATATTCTGATGAAGGCTATACGATATGGAACTCGCAGCAGCGCTTATCTCCCGAGCGCTTGCTCGGTTTCTGTTCTTGGGTAATCATCAAGCCTCGGTCCAAAGTGACTCACCCGATAATCACACTGAATAGCAAATCGGGGACAACCCTTCGGCGTCACTACCTTTACTGAACTACAAGCTCCACACCTGATTGATTAGGGTCGGCCTACGATGGCGGCGCAGTGGATTTACGAGCGCTCACCGGCCAAAACCGACCGAGGTTGTGGGTTTTGTGTCGCATATAAGACCTAGTTCACGCTCCTTCATTATCCCCAGATCCCACCTCGAGTAATCGCGTTGAGCAATATGGCTGATTATCCAAAAGAGGCAGACATCATCTTCGTCGGAGGTGAGTGTCCACCTAGCACCCTTTCATACTGTCGACCTAACGAAGCCGACCGAGAACGTAGGCGGCACCGCTGGTGAGTCTTGTAGCGGTCCAACACAAGAACACGCGGATGAAATCCAACCCTAAACGTATTTCCTTCAGCATGCGTTGCAGCCAGTCGACTAGCTAAGGCGAATCCGGGCCTTGATATTCTTCTCATCGAGCGAGGACCAAACAACCTTGACAATCCGGCAATCAATATCCCAGGGCTAGCTCTGGCCAACCTAGTTCCTACCAGTAAACTTATGTATGTTCACGCAAATTATAGTAGCCTAAAGCCCCAATAGCTGTTCACCAACGCAGGTTATTCTGGCCGGGGAACAAGAGCGACACAATTAATGGCCGCGTACTTGTCGTCCCGACTGGTAAGTCTCCTTGGCGGGCTGCTGGGTCCACACTTGTATTAACACTATCCCTTTATCACAGGCGGCGTACTAGGGGGAGGTTCAAGGTGCGTTCTAGTGGGCTCAACAAGTTTTACGATGAACTGAAATCCGTTGCAATTTAAAAGCATTAACCTGATGACGCTAGTATTTTGAATCTACTCGTTCGAGTTCGCCACTAACGCTTGTTTGATCTTACAGATATGTACAGCCATCTGCTTCGTATGCCCACTTCCGCGCCTTAAGCTCGTCTGGTTGCTTATGACCCCCTAGAGACTTTGACGACTGGAACATGCCGGGCTGGGGATCAGCCGATCTCATACCTTTGCTGCAAAAGGTGATTATCTCATTTCTATGATCATGTATGCGACGTGGCTTCATATCTTAGTAGATGGAGACATTCCACTCTGCCGACGAATCCGGTACTCACGGACATCATGGGCCCATGAATGTGCGTAGTACTTATTACAAGCCAGATCCAAACCGCTCTAACTTAAGCAATAGATATCGTATCAAGATCAAGACCACCTGATCGCTCAGCAGTATTTAGATGTCTGTGTCCGCAGAGGGGTACCTCGGGTCAAGGACCTGACGGACCTGAAGACAGGATACGGTTGCGGTGTAAGCATACGGCACTCCCCTAGCATAACCGACTGACGACTTTATTAGCGCTTTGCCAAATGGATCCATCCGACGGTAGTCTCACATTCATTGAATCTAAAACATTCCCCGTACTAACACCCATTCTAAGACTAAGCAGAGACAAGATACAGCGCATCAATACATCCACCGCCAGCCCCACGGAAAGTCTTTGAATATCTTGACGAGTACCCTGGTGACTCGTATCCTGTTCGACGGTACCAAGGCTACCGGCGTTGAGGTCGTTGCGAACAAAGAGCAAGATCCAGAGGCGGACCAGACGCCTCGAACGATCACTGCTCGCAAGCTTGTGGTAGTGTCTGCTGGAACATTCGGGTCCCCGTTGATACTTCAGCGGAGCGGCGTCGGCAACGCCGTGCAGCTCAGCAATCTCGGAGTGAAGGTTGTAGCGGACCTTCCTGACGTTGGTGCTCACTATCAAGACCATAGCAACTTGATACCGGCATTCCACGTTTCAGACGACACTGAAACTATTGACTACCTCATGAGCAAGGAGCCTGGAATTATAAACCAGTACCTCCATCAGCTCGCAAGTGGCCAAGGTCCTCTTACCAACAGCCCCGTTGACGCTGGAAGTAAACTACGACCTACAGCGGCTGAGTTGAAAACAATTGGACCCGCGTTTGGTCAGGTATGGAAAGAACGTTTCGAGTCGGCACCAGACAAGGTAAGCACCTGTCTGTAGGTCCGCTGCGTTCTTCACCAACACGTTGATTCTGTATAGCCAGTCGGCATCCAATTTATGGTAAACGCCTTCGTAGGGTAGGTTTAAGCGGTCAAACCTTCCCTTTTTCGCAGTCTAAAGTGATCCTAGGCCACCTGAAGCGAATCCAGACAACAATCGTATCGCCAGTATTTGCAACTTCGTAGCATACGTGAGTATTTGGGTATAAAACGTCAACGGCTCCTATTCAGTACTCGCCCTCTTTCAGCCATCCTCGAGGGGACACGTTCGCATTACTTCAACCGATCCTTACGCACCTCCGGATTTCGAAACAGGCCTCCTTGCGGAGCAATCTGACGTTAATACTCATATTTGGATGTATAAACAATGTCGGTAAGTTGTAATTCTATCAGTGGGTGTATGCAACGAATCTTACCCGTCTGAAATAGGGAAATCGCGCGTCGCCTGCCCATCTATAGGGGAGACTATGCCCCATTCAATCCGAGTTTCCCGAAAGATAGTGCCGCGGCATGCGTCAAGTTACCCGGTCCTCCTGACACGAACGTTGCGGATTTGACATATACCTCGGAGGACGAAGCAGCAATCGAAGTCTTTGTTCGGGACAACGCAGGCTCAAACTTCCACCCTGTGAGCACCGGATGCACTCTCACACTTATGTAGACCAAATATTTCCGTATTTTTGTTAGATTGGAACCGTTCGAATGAGGAAGAGGGAGGAAGGTGGCTGCGTCGACTCCCGTCTGAATGTATATGGAACCCAAAACCTAAAAGTTGCAGGTAAGCTTGCGCATCAAGCGTCTGCTATGGAAGCTACTAAGCGGACACCAGATCTTTCTATACTCCCCGGGAACGTTGGGGCTACTACGAACTCGACGGCACTCCTGGTTGGAGAGAAAGCTGCGATCCTGATCGCTGAGGACCTGGGACTAAAACAGCCGTGATCATGGCAAGATGTATCTGCGGATTGAATCATGTCACGGTGCTTGTATTGACACTGAAAAACTGAATTTATAGTTGTGAAAAGTTAGAAGCAATACCCCCTGCCTATAACTGGCATCCTTTCATCTCGATGAAAAGTCCCAACCCAATCACATTGCAATTTCGCCTCAGAAATTGGATTCTATCCGCGTGATTACACTCCAGTTTTATCCTATTTTTATTTTATTTTAGCAGAGTTTGGTTCTACGTGTGATCACCAACATGTAATAAGAGCCGGGCACCAGAGCTTGCAGAGTCGCCTGGGTTTGACCAGGTCGCAGTTATCGTAAGCGTCCAGGGTAAGAGAGGCAGATGCCCCCCTTCCATTTACCCTCGTTCTTATGTGGAATGTAGTTGGATTCATCCCGCTAGCCCACATGTTATTCCCTCGCGTACCGCAGCCCCTTCACCTTCGTAACCCTTGTAGCGCTTGGCTTCTCACTCTCCGGGGTGTCCAACTTAAAGCTTGTAATAGAAAACTAAATATATGCATCTTATTGTTTATCCCCCTTTCATAAATGTATTGCTCACACAATATGGCAAGCACCTAAGTTCAGCTGAAACATTGCGAATCTAGCCTTTCATCGTGATGGAGCTAGGGTATCTTTGCGAGGACTCTATTCGTTATGAAAGGTGGGCATACAGTATCTCCAGTAAGATGGTCGCTTGCTTTTCGTCTAGTAAAATTCCCGCTCCGATTATCGAAGCTTCAAGTCTTCCAAAAATAGAACGAGGATGAGCGCCGTTGAACCGCCGGAGAACTTAATCTTTTAGGATCGGCGGTTTCGCTTCTTGAACTCGCTTTCTGTCCTTGGGTAATCACGAAGCCTCGGCCTAAAGTGTCTCGCCCGATAAACCCACTGAATAGCAAATCCGGGACAACTCTCCCGTGCCGTTGTATTTACTGAACTGCAAGTTCCACACCTACCATATTAAGGCTTGTAGCGAATTTACGAGCGTTCGCCGGCCAAAACTGGCCGAGGCCGTGGGTACTGTATTGCATATAACACCTGGTTCACATTCCCCATTATCCCCACCCCACCTTGAGCAATTGCATAGAACAACATGGTTAATTATCCGAAAGAGGCGGATATCATATTTGTTGGAGGTGAGTGTTCACATGGTTCTCCTTTACACTCTTGGCCTAACGACAACCAACAATGCAGGTGGCACCGCTGGTTAGTCGTATTGCTACCCAGCAAAATAACGTGTGTAACATCCAACTTTGAAAATTTGTCCTTCAGCCTGTGTTGCAGCCAGTCGACTAGCTGCGGTAAACCCAGGCCTTGATATTCTTCTCATCGAGCGAGGACCGAACAATCTCGACAATCCGGCGATCAATATCCCAGGGTTAGCTCTGTCCAACTTGGATCCTAATAGCAAACTCATGTACGTTCACGCAAGTTATAGTGGCCCGAAGACTTAATAGCTGTCATCAATATAGGTTATTCTGGCCGGGGAACAAGAGCGATGCTATTAACGGCCGTGCGCTTGTTGTCCCGACTGGTAAAGTCTCCCTCCTTATTGCCGGGTCTCTGCTTGTACTAACAATACCTCTTTACCTTAGGTGGTGTACTGGGGGGAGGGTCAAGGTACGTTCCAGGGGGCTCGACAGGTTTTACGGCGAGCTGAAATTTACTGCGATTTAAAAGCATCAACTTCATGACGTTGGTAACCTGAATATTTTTGTCCAAGCTTGTCACTAACGCTTGTTTGATCCTGCAGATATGTGCAGCCAGCTGCTTCGTACGCCCACTTTCCGCGCTTTATGCTTGTTAGCTGCTTATGATCCCCTAGAGACTTTGACGACTGGAACACACCGGGCTGGGGATCAGCCGACCTGATACCTTTGCTGCAAAAGGTGATTTTCTCATTTTTGTGACCATATATGCGACGTGACTTCATATCTTAGTAGATGGAAACATTCCACTCTGCCGACGGATCCTTTATCCACGGGCGTAACGGACCTATGAATGTACGTGGTATTTGCTACAAGCTAGGTTCAAACCGTCCTAACTTGAATAATAGGTATCGTATCATGATCAGGATGCCCCCATCGCTCAGCAGTATTTGGATGTCTGTATTCGCAGAGGGGTACCTCGGGTCAAGGATCTGATGGATCTGAAGACAGGATATGGTTGCGGTGTAAGCGCACGGTATATCTTCAGCTTAACCAGCTAATCGTTCTATCAGCGCTTTGCCAAATGGATCCACCCGACGGTAGTTCTGCATTCATTGAACCTGAAACATCCCTCTTACTGACACTGGTACTTAGACCAAGCATAGGCAAGATACAGCGCACCAATACATCCACCGTCAGCCCCACGGAAAGTCTTTGAATATCTTGACGAGTACCCTGGTGACTCGTATCCTGTTCGACGGTACCAAGGCTACCGGCGTCGAAGTTGTTGCGAACAAAGAGCAGGACGCAGAAGCGGACCAGACACCTCGAACAATTACTGCTCGCAAGCTTGTGGTGGTGTCTGCTGGAACGATTGCGTCCCCATTGATACTTCAGCGGAGTGGCGTCGGCAACGCCGAGAAGCTCAGCAATCTTGGAGTGAAGGTTGTAGCGGACCTTCCTGACGTCGGCGCTCACTACCAGGACCACAGCACCTTGATGCCAGTGTTCCATGTTACAGACGACACCGAAACTATTGACCACCTCATGAGCAAGGGGCCCGGCATTATGGATCAATACATTCAACAGTTCGCGAGCGGCCAAGGTCCTCTTGACAACGGCCCCGCCGATACTGGAAGTAAACTACGACCTACAACGGCTGAGCTGAAAACAATTGGACCTGCGTTTGGTCAGGTATGGAAAGAACGTTTCGAGTCGGCACCAGACAAGGTAAGCACTTCCCTGCACGCCTTGGAGGTTTTCCGCCAATACATTTATCTTGCATAGCCAGTCGGCATACAATTTATGGTAAACGGCTTTATAGGGTAGGTTCAAGCACCCAAGCCATCCTTTGCCTCCAGTCTGAAGTGATCACAGGCCACCTTCAGCGAATCCAGACAATTATCGTATCGCCACTATTTGCAACTTGCTAACATACGTGAGCATCTAAAGATCAAACATTAACGTTTCCAACTCAGTACTCGCCCTCTTTCAGCCATCCTCAAGGGGACACGTTCGCATTACTTCAACTGATCCTTACGCACTTCCGGATTTTGAAATAGGTGTCCTTACGGAGCAATCAGACCTCGACGCTCACGTTTGGATGTATAAACACTCTCGGTAAGCTGTAACTCTATCAGTGAGTATATGCAACATACCTTACTTGTCTGAAATAGAGAAATTGCGCGCCGCCTGCCCAACTATAGGGGAGACTATGCCCCAATCAACCCGAGTTTCTCGAAGGATAGCGCCGCAGCCTGCGTCAAGCTGTCCGGTCCCCCTGATCCAGAGGTTGAGGATTTAGCATATACCCCGGAAGACGAAGCAGCGATTGAAGCATTTGTTCGGGACAACGTAGGCTCGAACTTTCATCCTGTGAGTACTAGATGTACCCCATACTTATGTAGGCCTAACAATGATTTCTTTTTACTAGATCGGCACCGTTCGGATGAGGAAGAGGGAGGAAAGTGGCTGCGTCGACTCCCGTCTGAATGTGTATGGAACCCAAAACTTAAAAGTTGCAGGTAAGCCTGCGCATCAAGCATCTGCTTTGGAAGCTACTAAGTGGACACCAGATCTTTCTATACTCCCCGGAAACGTTGGGGCCAACACGAGTTCGACGGCGCTACTGGTTGGAGAGAAAGCTGCAATCCTGATCGCCGAGGACTTGGGATTGAAACAGCCGTAAGGACGGCAAGATGTGTCTACGGATTGAATCATATATCACGGTGCTTGTATTGACTCTGGAAATGTTGTGAAAAATTAGAAGCGATAGCGTCTGCTTGCGCACCCACTGTCGTTGTCCTTTTATTTCTATCGAAGGCACTAGCCCAACCGCATCGTAGTTTCAGGTCACAGATTAGATTCTACCCTCATAAATGCATTCTGGTTTTATCCTATTAATTTTCTTTAGCGGATTTTAGTTATGCATGCGACCACTATCATGCAATAAGACTTAGTAAAGTTTCTGCTCTGATTATCTCGCCGTTTCTCTCGATGGCATCGAGCCGGAAGTAGATCAAGGGGAAATCTCACCTAACCCATACTGCCGATTTTGGAGACACAATCCTCGTGTGCTGGGATTCTAGTATGATATGCCCTCGCCGGCTGAAACCAACCGAAGCCCGAGATCCAGCATTGCATATAATGTCTGATTCCTATTCACTAGCGTCCCCTCATCTCACCTTCGAACAGTTGCACCTCACGATATGATCGGTTACCCCAAAGAAGTGGATATAGTCTTCGTTGGAGGTGGGTATCAAACTTGTTTCCCCATTTATGCTCAACTCCACCCATTTAAATAACAATGTAGGCGGCACCGCTGGTGAGTCTTACAACTATATCGCACGGGAGCGCATTAATAGTATTCGCTTATAAATTCATCCGCTTGCAGCTTGCGTCGCAGCCGGTCGGCTTGTGGCATCAAATCCGAGCCTTGAAATCTTGCTAATCGAGCAAGGTCCAAATAACCTTAATAACCCAACGGTCGTCACCCCTGGGCTAGCGATGTCCCATCTAGTCCCTGCTAGCAAAACTACGTACGTCTGCACGAAAGCTAACTGTTCAAGCACCATCACTCAACCATTAGTGTAGTTTATTTTGGCAGGGGAACAAGAGCGACGCCTTGAACGACCGGGCGCCTATTGTTATGACCGGTGAGCCTCTGTCAGGCATTGCTTGGCCCACACTAGTATTAATTCTACTTCTTTATTGAAGGAGGCGTACTGGGCGGGGGTTCAAGGTGTGTACTGGCAGACCCCAGAAGCTACACGATAGGGTGAGACTCATGGAAACTATATTTAAAAAAGCATTAACTTCTTGATGTAAGTATTTTGTAAACTACTCTGAGCTCATCCACCAGGGCTTAACCATTCCTGGAGGTATGCCCGGCCACCTGCCTCGTATGTTCATATTTCGTGCCCTAAGCTTGACTGGTAACTTATGATTCTGTCAGGGACTTTGATGACTGGAATACACCGGGCTGGGGATCAACCGAGTTGATACCTTTGTTGAAAAAGGTGAGCCCACAATATTTTGCTATGTATGCAATACTACCTCGTATCGTACCAGGCGGAAACATACCATCCTATCGAAGGATCCACCACTCATGGATATGATGGACCCATGAACGTGTGTAGTATCTATACCAAGCGAATTCTATGTGCGAGATAAGCTAACCTTGTACGCGAATAGATATCATACGCAGATGAGGATGCGCTAATCGCTCGGCAGTATCTGGCCAGCTGCGCTCGCAGAGGGGTACCTTCAGTCAAGGACATGATGGATTTGAAGACAGGATATGGTTGTGGGGTAAGCATAAAGCATATATCCGGTCTCATCAACTAAACTTCCCGCTAGCGGTTTGCTAAGTGGATTGATCCGAAGGTGATTCTGTACTTTTCGAAGCCGAAACATATCATGTACTGATACTTAGCTACCTCTCCTAAGACCAAAAGCAGGCAAGATGCAGCGCACCGTTACATCCACGAACAACCATATGGAAAGTCACTGCACATCATGACAAGTACCCTGGTGACTCGTATCCTGTTCGACGGTACCAAGGCTACTGGCGTCGAGGTTGTTACGAACAAAGAGCAAGATCCAGAGGCGGACCAGACACCTCGAACGATCACTGCTCGCAAGCTTGTGGTAGTTTCCGCCGGAACAATTGGGTCCCCGCTTGTTCTTCAGCGCAGCGGCATGGGCAATGCCGAGAGGCTCCGCGAGCTAGGGGTGAAGGTAGTGGCAGATCTTCCTGATATAGGCGCTCACTATCAAGACCATAGTGGCATGCTGTCCGGGTTTTATGTTTCAGACAACGTTGAGACCTTCGACTACCTCATGAACAAAGAGCCCGGAATCATGGACCAACACCTTCGCCAGTTTGAAAGTGGACAAGGCCCCCTCAGCAACAACCTTATCGATGCTGGAAGTAAGCTACGCCCCACAGCGGCTGAGTTGGAGGAAATGGGTCCAGCGTTCAATAAGGCGTGGAAGGAACGCTTCGAGTCGGCGCCAGACAAGGTGCGCTCTCGTTTCAAGCTCTACGTAGATTATGTTGACAGACCTACTTTGAGAAGCCGGTTTCCATTCAATTTATGATGAATGCATTCCTAGGGTATGTTTCAGCACCTGTATCTTTCTACCCCTATAACCCAATGTAATCTCAGACCGCCTTCGACAAATCCAGACAACAATCGTATTGCCACAATATTGAGCATGTGTGCGTATGTAAGTGCCTACGACAGTAAATACTAGTCCTTCCTATTCAAATTTTTATCCCGTTTCAGCCTACTTCAAGAGGACACGTCTACATCACTTCAGCTGATCCTTATGCACCCCTTGACTTCGAAACGGGTCTTCTCGCGGAGCAATCGGACGTTGATGTGCTTGTCTGGATGTACAAGCATTCTCGGTAAATTAAAACTTCGTCAATAGATACATTCATATAGCTAACTTGTCTAAAATAGGGAAATCGCGCGCCGCATGCCCAACTATAGGGGGGAGCACGCCCCATCTCATCCGAGTTTCTCGAAGGATAGTGCGGCAGCGTGCCTCCGGCTGCACGGTCCACCTGACTTGGAGGTCGAAGACTTGGTCTATACGCCAGAGGACACGGCAGCGATCGAATATTTTGTTCGGGGCAACGCTGTCTCGAATGTCCACCCCGTGCGCACTAGAGTTATACTCATGCAAGTATTGGCCCAACACCCTATTCATTCTAGATTGGGACCATCCGAATGAAACCGAGAGAGCAGGGTGGATGCGTAGATCCTCGTTTAAATGTCTATGGAACGCAAAACCTGAAGGTTGCAGGTAAGTTCGCATGCCAAATATATGTTATTTAGGCTACTGAGGCATTATTCAGATCTTTCCATACTTCCTGCGAATGTCGGAGCCAACACAAACTCGACGGCGCTGGTAATTGGAGAGAAATCTGCGATCCTGATTGCCGAAGACCTGAGGCTGAGGGTGCCATAAAGGTGATTGACCAGTGTTCCGCAGACTAAATCTTGTGTCTCAGTTTCGGACTGTCGCTGAAAGGTTTATCCATCTCTCAGTAGTTATTTCTACCCGCCTTTGCGCGGCGCAAGAAACGCGACACTAATAAACTCACACTCGCACTCCCCCCCCTCCCATCTCAGGTCGCATAGTGTTTACATAGTGTCCACATCGAACAACTTTATTGCAAAGCTTGCTACGAATACATGCGTTCCGTCATGTATGTTGCACTTCTAGTCTGATTGTCAAATACTTTAGGGAGACCCCCCCCCCCAGTCTAGATACCCTACCCACCAACGAGCTCCCGTAGAAGGCGCTATGGTGGTTTTACGCGGCTGTATGCGGTTATATAACATGCTGGCGTCTCGAGGACCAGCACAGAACTGGCTCGCTTTGTAAAGTCCCCGCTCCGGTTCTTCAAGTGTTCCCCTTGATGCTGCCAAGCTAGGGGCGGATCAAGGGGAAATCCCATCGTAACCCACCCTATCGATTTCAATGCCACGAGCTTCAGGCGTTGGGGCTAGACAATCTTGCCAGTATGGTATGAGCGCTCGCCGGCTGAAAGCAACCGAATTCCGAATCGCATATTGCATATAGTGCCCTATTCCTATTCTCTAGCGTCCCCCCATCCCACCTTCGAATAGTTATACCTCACGGTATGGTACACTGCCCAAAGGAGGTAGACATAGTCTTCGTCGGAGGTGTGTCTGTTTTGTTCTCCCATTTTATGCTTAACTTGCCTAATTTAAATAACAACGTAGGCGGCACCGCTGGTGAGTCTTACAGCTATACCGCATGGGCACCACGCGAATGGCATTCGCTCACAAATCTGTTCATCACTAGCATGCGTCGCAGCCAGCCGACTTGCAGCATCAAATCCCAGTCTTGAAATCTTACTAATCGAGCAAGGACCGAATAATCTTAACAATCCAACGGTCGTCACTCCCGGGCTATCTTTGTCCCACTTCGCCCCTTCAAGCAAAACTACGTACGTACGCACAAATAAAAAACCGTCTAAGTCCCCTTTAGCCGATCGTTGAGCTAGTTTGTTCTGGCAAGCGAACAAGAGCGATGCCCTAAACGGGCGAGCACCTATTGTTATGGCTGGTGAGTCTTTGTGAAGCATTGTTAAGAATATTATATCTCACTGCTTAATTCCAGGAGGCGTGCTTGGCGGAGGCTCGAGGTGGGTAATAGTAGGCCTAATAGGTTTCGTTACAGGCTGAGACTCGTCACAACCCAAAAGCATTAACCTTCTGATGTTAGTCTTTTATAAACCACCCCGATTGATCTCATCCACTAATACCCGAACAATCCACAGATATGCTAACCCATCTATCTCGTATGTCTATATTTCTCACTTTAGACTCGCCTTGTTGCTTATGAATATTTTAGGGACTTTGACGACTGGAAAACACCGGGCTGGGGATCAGCTGATCTGATACCTTTGCTGAAAAAGGTGAGCATACAATGTTCCGAGCTATGTATGCGGTACTACTTTGTATCTTACCAGACGGAAACATATCACCCTACCGAAGGATCCGCTACCCATGGATACGACGGGCCCATGAGCGTATGTTAAGGTTATACCAAGTGAGGTCTGCGGGATTGATTAAATTTTGCGTACAAATAGATATCGTATGCCGATCAGGATGCGTTGCTTGCTCAGCAGTATTTAGCCAGCTGTGTCCGCAGAGGAGTCCCTTTAACCAAGGACATAATGGATCTAAAGACAGGATATGGTTGTGGGGTAAGCACACAGCAATCCCCGGCTCAACCAGCTAACCCTTTCGTTAGCGCCTGGCCAAGTGGATTGACCCGAAGGTAACTCTAGACTTTCTAAAGCTGAAAAATATCGGGTACTGATACCTATCCTAAGACCAAGAGTCGGCAGGATGCAGCGCACCGTTACATCCATGAAAAATCTCATAGTGGATCACTGAACATTCTAACGAGCACCCTAGTGACCCGTATCCTGTTCGACGGTACCAAGGCTACCGGTGTCGAGGTCGTTGCGAACAAGGAGCAAGATCCAGGAGCTGATCAGACGCCTCAAACGGTCACTGCTCGCAAGCTTGTAGTGGTGTCTGCTGGAACAATCGGGTCCCCGTTGATACTTCAGCGCAGTGGCATCGGTAATGCTGAGAAACTCAGTAAACTCGGAGTGAAGGTTGTGGCAGATCTTCCCGATGTCGGTGCTCACTACCAGGACCATGGTACCTTGATGCTGGGGTTCCATGTTTCGGACGACACTGAAACCTTCGACTATCTCATGAGCAGGGAGCCGGGAATCATGGAGCAACACCTCCGCCAGTTTGAAAGTGGTCAAGGCCCCTTGAACAACAATATTTTCGATGCTGGAAGTAAGCTACGTCCCACAGCGGCCGAGTTGGAGGAAATGGGCCCAGCGTTCAATAAGGTGTGGAAGGAACGCTTCGAGTCGGCGCCAGACAAGGTGTGCTCTCATTTGCATATTTTATACATGTTTTGCTAACAGACCTACCTTGCGTAGCCAGCCATCATTCAAGTCATGGTAAATGCGTTTATAGGGTAAGTTCTAGTATCCGACACCTACTGTTTCAACCTAAGACGATTTCAGACCACCTTCGGCAAACCCAGAAAACGAACGCATTGCCATGATATTGGGTTTGAGTACATATGCAAGTATATATACCATATGAGGAGGTTGGGTCTTTAACTTAGGCTTTATTTTACTATAGCCAGCCTCGAGAGGACATGTCCACATCACCTCGGCCGATCCATACGCACCCCCCGATTTTAATACAGGTCTTTTCGAGGAGCAATCAGACGTTGACGTGTTTGTTTGGATGTACAAACATTCTCGGTATGTTGCAGTCACGCCAATAGGCATATGCACATGTCTAACTTTGTTTGAAACAGAGAAATCGCGCGCCGTATGCCTAATTATAGAGGAGAGCACACTTCATCCCATCCGAATTTCCCAAAGGGTAGCGCAGCAGCGTGCCTCCGGTTGCACGAGCCGCCTGCCTTAGAAGTCGAGGACCTGATTTACACACCGGAGGACGTGACGGCGATTGAACATTTTGTTCGGAATGCAACCTCGAACGCCCACTCTGTACGCACTAAGGCTACACTTACGCTGGTATTTGCCTAACATCTTGCTGATTTTAGATTGGGACCATCGGAATGAAACCAAGAGAGCAGGGTGGATGTGTAGATGCTCGTTTAAATGTCTACGGAACTCAAAACCTGAAGGTCGCAGGTAAACTCACATGCCAAATATACATTGCTTGGGTTACTACTGATGCAATCTCTAGATCTTTCTATACTTCCCGCGAACGTCGGAGCCAACACGAATTCGACGGCGCTGTTGATTGGGGAGAAAGCTGCAATCCTGATTGCAGAAGACCTAGAACTAATAAAAGCGTGATTTGGTGTGATTCGGTAGTCTATATGTTAACGCTGAAAATCAAATCTACCGTATGCTACGAACCACTGGATGTTTGCACACTAGATATGGCTAGAGATGAATTGTCTCCTTAGGTAAAAGGCACAAATAGCAATCGTTTACTGTGGATAGTGATTCGATGCTTGACATCGAAAACGTTAACGATTGTCTGCGCCCAAAACTGATCTAGGGAGTAAGAGATCCCGGCGTTCCGACGATTAAATGTTGAGATTTAGCGGGATACGCGTAGCCATGCGCTAGCCTGTGTTGAATAATTTAATTATATCTTCTTGTATGCGTGCCATAGGCATCAAACTTCATATAAACGTGATCTGCTACACAGTGGCTGATTGAAAATAACGCATACATATGCATCTTTTAGAACGATCCACAGCTAATCGCATATTTTCATTACCTAGACCCAACACAAAATTTCGTAGTTGTCTTCGAAGTACCACATTAAACCACCCCAAGTAATCGCGGCGTGGCCCATCCGCTCGGAGGTACATCCGGGAATTCGCTGGCCTTGCCACCAGACCGCACAGTGGTACAACTCCTGGTTGAACCCGTCAGAGGTACTGCGACCACCCACAACTGGACGACATCCAGTCGGGATAACCCCTTTCGAGGTTCGGACCCAACGCATATCGTGAGTGTCCACAAGCACTTGAACAACGCCATCATGCTCGTGCTCTTGGCCGTTTAGGCCAAAATACACCGTTACTCCGGATCCCCACACTGTCGTTTTCCCAGGAATAGTCATTGCTCCTCCGCCGTCTCTGTAGATTGAGGAACATAGAAATACCGCCTCACCCCCTTTGTCTAAAAATCGGACTGCGGAAGGACTAAACGCCGGGAAAGTATGGCTTAGGGATTCGCTATTAGCAACGAAGCGATTCCCGCCCTCAGGTCGGTCCTGTTGACGGTGATCCTCCGTAGAATCTCCTCGAGTTGGCCGGCAAATATGGTTTAGTCCTTCTGCGTGGGTCGCGTTATGGCGAGCAGTGCGACATTCAATACCATACCAGCAATCCGGCCGGCCGAGAACCTCAGCTTGAGATAGGACAACTCAATGGTCAGCTTGATATGCTTGTAGGTATGGAGTACACTCACCAGGAAGATTCGCCTCGCTTCGTTTAGACATCCACCAGTCAAACAAGCTTGCTTCGACGAGGTCCGATGCACAATCATGGCATACTTTGTCGCCGAGACCCACTACGCTCGCGCTAGTTGAATCTGACCCACGACCATGCCAAGAAGCCGCTGGGAGGCCATTTGGGGCACGCATCTCTAAAATCTGGCTGAAAAGATCTTGTATATTTAGGTTCCGTTGCCTGGCATACGACCTGAATATCCCCGACTCGTACTCATTGTCACCAAAGGGACGGGTGAGTGGGAGACTCCGTGAGGGTGAAAACGTGACGTCTGGGGGCGTGTTATATGTGGGACCCAAACAGTTTGTCTCGAAAAACTTTACCTCTTAAAGCAGAGAGCTCTATTACTCGAAGGCCAGGGATTTGACAGGGCTGCCCCATATCCTCGCAGGTAGTTCGAGTACAAACAGTACCTACGTCTGATATGTCAGTAACGAAGTTCGGAGCAAGTGCTGAACGTACATTTGGAATCGTGGCCTTCTCGTAAAGGCAAATA